>CATIWR010538819.1:0-16078 GCA_949677035.1 Omphalea diandra
ATATATATATATATATATATATATATATATATATATATATATATATATAATCTAAACTACTCCTAAGATTGTGACATATTTTTATTCATATATATATATGGATTATTTATGAGTTAATATAACTTTTTCAATTTGTGATGGTAGTTATTAATTTTAAAGTTAGTTTTGAAATTCAGGTTATAAGTTAATGTGTTTGAAAATGGAAACTACTTGTATTGTTTAAAAACATAAAATTATTTAATCATATGAATTAACTGATTCAATTTATTAGTTTCATTAAAATTAAAATAATCGATTTTATTCGATCTGAAAAATTGAAATAATTCAATTTGGAAATTAAGTATTTTTAAGTTGAATAACAGTTCTTTAAAAATTTAAGAACTGAACTCATGAAATAATTCTCTAATTTTTAAATCTCTAACTTTATCCAATTCACATTCAACCCTACATCCAAGTGAGAAAAGCGAAACAAGAAGAATATATTATTTTCTTTGTCAAATTACTACTCTTCATCAACATAGAGGATTATATATTCGTTTGATTTTTTTTTCTTAATTATTCTATTGTTGAGAGACAAAATTAAGATAAGATAAAACCATATATATAAATAATTTTTCACCATATATTGAACTACAGAATCTAAAGTCACTAAAAAGATTATTGGTTTACATCACACATCGTTGTAAAACCAGGGTGTAGATCAGTACAATCTCCAAGTCAAAATATTTCTATGGATGGACCTTGAGCACAATAACAAAGCTACCCTATATACATATAGCTAGCTAGATGGTATAGAATGGATTGGTGTATATGCGTTTCTCTAAAGTCTAAACTGCCAGATGTCATCCATGTTCCACAACGCATCTGCAGCTATGTCATCATCAAACACCCAATTGCCCTGTGCCATCTGGTAGTTTGATTGTGAATCGTGAAAAGTGCCAATCTCAGACATAGAACCTGCAGCATTGAATCCATCCATGTCATACCCATTGCTCTCCACATAGTACCCATCACTCAGAGTTAAATGATTGTCGTAGAGCGCAGTGTCATCAAGAAGTGAAGAACTTGCGCTTGCTTGGCTGTTTTCAAGGACTTGTGATGAGATCATTGTCATGGAATCTGCGGAAAGATCAGCACTAGCTGGACTAGCAGCGACTGAACATGAAGAATAATGTTCATTTTCAAGATTTGAAAAGTATGCAGATTTGCTGCTTTCTTGAGGAAATGATGGTGGTGACGAAGAGTTATTAGCAAGTGTGAAATTGGGTGATAGAGAAGAAAAAGAAGAAGCAGAAGAAGTAAGTGGATGAGTTTGTGAATCTGGAATGGTTTCTAAAGTTGGAGAAGAAGAAAATGAAGCTTGCTCAACTTTCTGAAGCAATCTTGGCATCCAAAAGCACCTAACTGCATCAATAAATCTCTTGCTATTAGACTCAATATTCATTTGACGTGCCTGCCTTTGCACCCTTGTTCTCCAGTAGTTCTTGATCTCATTATCTGTCCTTCCAGGCAGATGCTGTGCAATTTTTGACCACCTATAACAGGAAAGAACCTCATTTCTCTTAAGATTGTAATATATACTCAATTAACAAGGTAAGTAAGGGTTTAATTTAGTATTACTTGTTACCCCACTTGGAATGGAGTTCAAGAATCAAGAGCTGTTCTTGTGGAGTCAGGTTGCCTCGCTTAATGTCAGGTTTTAGATAATTCAGCCATCTCAATCTGCAACTCTTTCCATTTCTCTTCAGTCCTGAAATAAATGAAAGGTTGTTAAATATATTAATTAGAGCTGGGTAAGACAAATATATAATTAAAGGGTGTTAACTAATTGATTACCTGCATACTTAGCCAACATATTCCAACGACCTTCACCATGACGAGCAATGTAATGTGTGAGCAAAGTATCCTCTTCAAGAGTCCACGGACCTCTTCTTCTCTCGCCTTCATCTTCAGTAGCACTAGACTTGCTAATATTGCACATCCTCTTTTTAACACCACTATTAGGCATAGCTGATCTCATTCTATGCATTGATCAAGAAATACAAGGTTTTGTTTGAGTTTGCAGATAAGGTCTATAAACACAAAGTTGAAACAATATATCTTTGTACCTATATCTACCTAAGGGAAGACGAGTAGTAGCAATAGAAAAGTAAACTTTTAACCTTCGGGTTTTCTTAAACTTTTAACCTTTGGGTTTTCTTCACACGACCTTGCCTTTATATACTGAGGAAAAAGAAAATTAAAGAAATTTTTTGGGATGGCATTGGTCATGTGCAATAGGGTTGTGAATAGCTTGCTGGCTGGTGTTCAAGATAAAAGCTTGCTAGCTAGCCAATAGCAAAGCAAATAAAGATAGAACTAATGCGTTGTCATTAATTGGGAAGTCATCTTCGTAAGTAGATGCTTATCAATTAAAAAAATAAAAACTTTAGACATTACATTAAGTAATAAAAGATTACAATATTTTCCTATTATTTCCAGTTTGAATTTGGATATGTTAAGAGTCGAAAAGATAATTTCTTATAAATCTGCAAAACTCAATATAGATGAATAATGAACGTGTGGGCAATCTCTTTTTTTTTTCTTTGAAAATAATTTTCTTTTTTTGGTACTTTGAACTTATAGTAGATATATTTTACCTGTCAGTAAATTCCTTTTTTTCATTTGTTTTTTTATTTTTTAATAAAATGGATTATTTTACCATATTTTGTTAGTTTTTATTTGTTTTGTTTCTCTTTTGAAAATTTTTATTTAGATTTGTTATCTTATTTATATTCATGATAGTTTTTGTCTCTTCTTTCGAGAGTTTTAATAATTTGAAATTAATTATTTGATAATATATGATGATATATTATTATGCATCGTCTCAGATCTATTCTAAATATTATATGAATTTCAGTTTATATATCGCTAATGCATCATATTTGACAAGATCTCTATAATTAATAAAAATAGAGTTATCCAAAAAAATTATGATAAAAATATAATAATAGTTTTATATATGAGTCAATGTGTCTTTATTAGTAGTCCAGAGAGTCAATTTTATATTGATATTATAAATCATAAAAATATTTTTTTATAAATATCGCATGATTATTTATAAATAAAAATATTTTCATTATTCTAAAAAATTAAATGTGTCAATTTAAAATGTGATGGACCAATCGAAAATTAAAAACCCTTTATTTTATATATATATATGTGTGTGTGTGTGTGTGTGTGTGTGTGTGTGTGGGTGTGTGGGTGTGTGTGTGTGTGTGTGTTTATGTATAGTCCTAGTACATTTCATATGACAACAAGAACCAACATCAGTATCAACGGGGAGACTTATTAAAGTTGGAAAATTCAAAGGTATTTTTTCTTTTAACCATCAATCAAAGAAGGAAGCATATCTCATAACCACGATCTTCTAAGTACAGAGTGGGTCCTGTTCCTTTATTTCACCACCAAATGCACAGTATAGTGCACAGATACTTGTACTCACAGGTTTTAAACTACTTTATTGCAGCTAGAGATCAGCCAGAGCTAAGTATTTGTCCAAGCAACTCCTTGTCAGCACAGATAATCTAATCGAAGGGAATTATGAGCGTTTCTTAAGGGCCTTTACTTTCCAAGAAACGTGATTGACTGGGCAAAATATATTACAAGCTAATATATAATATACACAACTATGTAAAGACTCAAATGTACAATTTCTTATATACTTAGTATTTTAGTAGAGAGGAAAATAGTGAAGCATGTTATGAATCTAACAATAATGACATAATCTATAGCTAACTGAGATCATTCACCACTAATTGATGACCCTTCATCTCAATGAGTTGTGTTAACCCTAAAAAAGGATATAAAATCAGCTCAAAAGAATTAGGGTGCCCGCAGCCACGTCAATATTTAAGTTAGTAAGATTATTGTTAAAATTAAAAAGTGTTTTTGAATTAAAAAGATAATAATAGGATAATTTTCTTGGCCTTAGCTATGCTACTGAGATAATTTTTTACACTTGTGAAGAACATTGAGATTTAAGGAAATTGATTATTTTCATAACTGCATGATCTCTGACAATTAAGAAAATAAATACATCATTGATCTTCTAAATGTTATTATCTGTTATGTTGACTGTCATTAATGAAGTTGATCGGCCAAACGGTACATCGTTCTGTGTTCACCTTTACTCACATAAGAAACTATCCATTCATAGGATAGATATCCACTTGTGGAGCGTTGAGATATATAAAAGCTATCACTAATCAAGAAATCAAACAGTATGCAACACTAACAAAACAGGAAGCTAGCTACACGTTATCATCTCCTTCTCATCTCTTTACTGAAATTCTTTTGAATTTAAGACATATTGTCTTAGTATTAACTCTTTTCCACATTGATTTGAGCATCGAAATCTCAAGGTCGAACACACCGTCCAGCGCTACACCTCACATTTTTCCTTGGTGCAGGACCCAACTGGCAACTTGAGAACAACTTACTTGAATTTCAAGTAATCCACATTGAAATCACACTCATCATATGGAATAGTTGTTCAGAAAGGAAAAAAGAAATGTTAATTAGTAACCTGTTAATGCAAGTTAAATTTGACTATAAACTGTCCACTTCCACATCAAATGAGTGCTTTCAACCTGATAAGACATGAACCAATGGTCTAATGACACTTTCCACAACTCCAACGGTGTGGTATCTTCATATGGACTTTTACCATTTATGGACTCACCTCTCTTGACAAACGCTAAACCTGTCAGATGAGAAGATATGGATGGGAGTACGTGTGTATAAGAATAGGCATTTTCCTTTCATAATCTCACAATAATTTCATCATATTGGTGAATGAACTTAGTCTAAACCTAATCAATTGTACTTTATATTTATTCTATAGATATCTTTTTTCTAAGCCCTTGTTGGTGAAATGAATATTTGCTTCTTAAAAGAATTTTAATTTTATTTTTTAAGAGAAAGCAAGGATCTTAAAGAGAAAATGGGACAAGGAAGCTAAGGGAAGATTTAGATATAGAGGAAGCCTGTGGGGCCTAAGTTACAAATTTAAAGGTGTGAAAAAGATTGGGGGAAATGAAGACATGAATCAATAATTAAAGCTGAGGCCGGGGTTTGTGCTTGTGTAAATTAAATAGAGGATAGAGGTTTCCATATTGAGTCCACAAACAAGTTGTGGAAGAGATGGCTTTGTCAGTTACCCATTTTTGAATGTAATTGCTAATAGCTGTCCATGTGAGAAGTATGTTAGTTAAAGCTTTTGAATGGAAATATTTCTCATCTATTCATGTGACTCATTCTTCCAATAATTGCGACTAAGTTATATATCATAAATTATGTCAAATACATCAATTTTCTATGTGCGCACGCGTGTCTGATTCGACCGAAATTTTGAATTTATCTATTAAATAGACGTCGATTTTTGAAAAGGAAAGAAAAAAAAAAATAGATTCATGATTAGTGTCAGTCATACTACAACATTGCGTATGCGCCTTCAAATTGAAATTTTGCCATAAAATTTAAAATAATTATTAATTTTCAGAGGGAAAATAAAAAGAGATTTACTCTTGTACTTGCAATGGATGTGGTCTTGATGCGTTGCACACATTTATGATTACTTCTATATTATGCTCGGCTACATAATTTTTTTCTTTCACTCGATTTCTCATATATGATAAAAATCTGAGGGCAACCTGAAATTATTTTTTCAGGACAAAAATATTTTCCTAATTATGAAATTTTATTAGAAATTGAATATTAAGCTGCAACAATATGAGCAATTTGCAAAGTTTAATGACAAGTTTGTAGCCACTTTCATATGGGTTTGGTTTGGTCAAAAGCTTCTTCCCATCCCCTTGTTTCATATTTCCACTTCTTCTTCGGTGATTCTTCTGTTCACTTCTGTTTTGGCACGCTCTTGCATTTTGACCCAATGACTGGCCACCACCAACACCTCCTGGAGAAAGAAAAACTGAAATTCTAATTTATGGATTTAATAGGAGTCCAGTCGAATCCAGCTTTTATTAGCCTATATTTGCTTTTTTTTTTTTTTAATTAACGAGTCGAGCACTATTTAGTTCATAAAAATCGCATGAGTTTGAACGATTTAAATTGAGTTTAATGATATGTATTTTAAATCTTTTAATAAATTTTAAACATGTATAATAAAATATGTGAATTTTTGACATTATATTATAGGTTTTTTGAGAATAATATAATATATTTTTATTTATAAATAGTCATACGATATATATAAAAGAAAATGATTTTATAATTTAGAGTACCAATATGAAATCGATCTCAATATTACTACTAACTGAACATTGGCTCACTCCAAAATTATAATTCTATTTTCACCATTATTTTTTTCGAGAACTCTACATTTTTTATCAATTATGGATCTCTCCATATATAGTGCTATAATGCGATATGGGTTCAAATTCATATAATATGTCAAAACAAATTTGAGAGAAATCTTCAATAATATATCATCATAAATTACTAAATAATCAATCTTATCCTATTAAAACTCTTAGAAAAAGGGATAAAAATTCTCATCAAGAGAGACAAAAGAACAAATCTAAAATAAAACTCTCAAAAGAAAGAAAACAGAATAAAAACTAATAAATTGAATAAAATAACTCTATTAAAAAAATAAAAAAACAAGAGAAAAAACATTTACCACCAGTATAATATACTGGTTATAACCGCAAAACACTAAAAGAAAATAGTTATTTTCAAAATATAGTGCGAAGTCAAGAAAAATTTGTCGATACAAAACCTATTTATAATTAGTACTTTACATGTTTGGCGAAAAAAACTATCTAAATTTAACATACTATTACAAGTAAAATTATATATGAGTTAGCTCATGAATCTTTAGATAAGCTATATTCCATCACTGAATATATTAGAATCTATAAAAAAAAAAATAAAAGTTATATTAAATAATAAAATGCGCAATATATATAAATTACTATATATTGATATATCTGTGTTCTAGAACCTGATTCTAAATAGGCTTTTTATTGAGTTTAAGCAGGCAGATATAATTTACCATCCTTATGTACCTATTATCTATATCCAAGACATTAAAAGGCTTATTTTATGTATTGGATTTTTCAATGTGTTCATGAGCTACCTGAATATTTGTGCTGATTGGTTTGCGTGGAGGTTGGTTAAAATGGGTTCTAATCATAGGAAGATAGTATTCATTTATGAGATATAGTTCTCCCAATAATATGGAGTTAATTATTACGTTGAAAACTTACATGAACAGTCATTGCATTATAGTTCAATTTTCATTATGTATAAATGACAATTGAACTTAAACTAAAAAAGTAAAAAAAAATAAAAAATAAAAACCATGGATTTTTTTTTTTTTGGTCGATTTGTTGGGTTAGTTGGACTTTTTATCATTAACTTGAGTTAATTAACCCAAAACTTTCAGAATATATATATATATAATATCTTTAGTTTACAATTTAATAAAATTGAACTTGTCGATTACTTTTATAACATAAACAAACAGGTTTTTGCTTCCAATTGCTAAGTATTGCTCACCACAAAGTTGAATGCAAGTGCTTATTTTCTTAGTTGGCATCTTTTACTTTAGTTCATTATTTTAGGGTTTTCTCTGTTATTTTCAAAGGAGCCAGCTGTCTTTTTTTTTTTTTTTCTTTAGACGAAGAAACACTACTCTCTTTAATTTCCCTATGACAGATCGCTTAGTTTTAGATGCAAGCAGTCTGATTACTCATTTCTTGTTAAGGAATAAAAAAGAAAAAAAGAAAATCACAGAAAAAGGGAGTAAAATATTGCATTATTTCATATGAAAAGTATGGAATCTCATTCTTTATACTTATTGGGGTTTCATTCTTTATGTGCTGATTTCTTTTAATAATTTCTCCAAAAAATTGCTGTTTAGAAATCAGAAAGAGACAATGCTCTAAGCATAAGTGTAAGACAAATTTGGGCTTTGTATTGGTCATTTCCACTTCCACACGTAAGCACAGACAATGATCTTAAAATTACAAAAATGAATGGGCTATGCAAAGTGGGCTACTCAGCCTTACCATTCACTATGTACTAGTCGCATGTAAACCATTTCGTTATTTCTCAAATTTTCAATGATTCAAAACTTAAAAACTTAAATTTAATCCTATCCATTAAATGTGCTTGACTCAAATTTGCCTTAAAATGATGTAAAAAGTTAAACTGATCCAATTTAATCTAAAATATTAATAATTTTTATTTAAAATTTAAATTATAATTGATTTGATCCAAATTTTGAAAATTAATTCAATCTTTATTTGTCATTTGAGGTGATATATATTTTTTTTAATCTCATCTAAACTCATCTAAAAAATTGATTTGAATTCATTTCAAAATCAAAGAAAATCAGTATTGATAAAATACAAAATAATTTGTACATTTTAAGATCAAATCAAAGAAAATCAGCATTGATGAATTGAGATGTTGTATATTCTTAATAAGTATATAGTAATGAGCTTTGAAGTACGCTAGTTCATAAATGTTTTGAATGCTTTAAAGAACATTAAAAATCTTTGGAAATAAAGAAAAGATTCTCTTCATTACTATTTTCTTGTTCAAAATTTTTCTATCTCGGGTCTATGTTTGGTATTTTGAATATAACCAATAAGATATCTTGATAATCCTAGTTAGAAAATTTAAAGTAAAATGGTAGAACTGTTTCAAAAATAAGATCTCTAAAACTGCTATTGTAGATTGATTGGGAGAAATGAATATTCTCTCAACTTAACAAAGGCCCAGGTCCAAGCAAAAAATTTAACTTTTTTTACCCAAAAATCTCATGCCTAGACCCTCTTAACAACAACAAAATCACAAAAACCTATTTCCCAATTATGAGACAATTATTAGAAAATAATTTCATAAATTCACAGGTGATAGCTACAAATTCTAAGTCAGACTCATAAGAACCAATCATTTATCTTGGTAATGACAAGGAGAATAATTGTTATAATATCTTTTTACCTATAAAGCAAAAAAAAAAAAAAACAAAAGATAAGACAATTATCAATAAACACATTAAAAAAAGAGTATAAAAGGACAAAACAATTATTGACATACCCATGTAAAGGCCTTAAAAAGCAACAAACTACTTACATCTGCCACCAAAAACAATGTGACTCTAAAAAGCATAAGGTCTCTACATCACATGTTTTCCTTTACTAGCAACTAAAAAGTAGGTCTCTACATCACATACTTTCCTTATCTTTACTAGCAAGACCCATGTGACTCTAAAAATAGAAGGCATCTACATCACAAAGCTACTCTCCAAAGAATTATAAGTCTACCATTTACTTTTCCTCTAAAAAGACAAGCTCCTTTAATTATAAAGACAAAACTTTTAAAAGCCAAAAATAAATTTGAAGAAGTTCATGTGTTAAGCATCGATTGTTATAGCCTTTCCAATTATAATAGTTCCTTAAGCCATAACTATACATATAAATCTTTATGAACTTGTATCCTCCCACAAATTTTTAAATCATTAAATTTTCAATACAAAAAGTATTATTTTATGTATTGATTTAAGGAATTTTCCTTGCACCATATTTTAAGTATACTTTGTGCTTGCCCTTTAAAGGATCTTACATATTAGAAATTACATTTTCAAAATTGCATTTATATTTTTACTGTTGTCATCCACTTTTCATATAAAAGGCAAGCTCCTCTAGTTATAAAGATAAAGCTTTTAGAAGCCAAAAATAGCCTTCCCAATTGTAATAGCGCATACATGCATGTGTGTGTGCGCGCATACACGCACATATATACATACATATAATTAGACTTAACTCTTTGATTTTGTCTAATTTAGGGGGTTAAGGCATTTGAAATTAGAATTAGACATCTAGTGAATGGTTTTGAGCTAATTATAACCTAGGGAACTAGTTTGTCAATTTAGTTCAAAATCAAATTGATCTAGTTCTAGTTCGAACTCAAGCCAAAATTAGCCTTTTTTCCATCCCTACATCTAGGAGTCATTGCTAGTACAACTAATCTAGTGTTAGTGTGACAACCAAGAAGTAGCCAACTATAATAGTTAAGCAACTATTGCATATCCTAAAAATCTAAAGTTTTATTTTAAAATCAAAGTATATAGATATTATGATTTTATCGAAGACATAATTGCACATAAAAATAAACATGAATTACATTTTTATACAAAATATAGTTGCAAATATGCTAATGAAGCATATTCTTAGAGATATATATATTGAGCATATAAGGGATAATGTAGATAAATATACTTCTATTGACAATTTTCCTAATGTGTACAAATACTTAATTAATATCTCAATGATAATAAAGTCTAGTAATATACACACATGTGAATATTCTTCAATACATTTTTTATTTTTTTCAAAGGTATGTTAGGTAGATAAGAGATTGACTCTCTCACATGAATGATAGCTTTTGTTATTTTAGCAATGTATGAAAATGAGACAAATTTTAAATATATTTATATGGGTGATAAAAGAGAGCTTAACCTTGAAATTTAGAATATCATCTAAGTAATCATTGAAGATCATTATAACACTTGTGAATGAATCTATGTTTCACTATATCTATCTTGATTGTTATATATAAATTTTAGTAAGATAAAAGTAAATTTAAATCTATGAACTTGAGTTAGATATTTAGTAACTTTAAATAATTATTATTTAAACTATTTAAATAAAATTTTTAAAAATTTTTTTACATGATCTTAACTGAGATAATACTTTTATTTTATATTCAATTTTATCAATTTTTCTTAAATAAATTTATTATATACTTTTATATGAAAATTTTTAATGTTATATTTAAATATATAAATTTTAAATTTATAATTCATAAATTCTTTCAATGTCACATTTAAAATTTTTTTCTCTCAATCTCTCCTTAAAAATTTAGTTTTTTTTATTTTAAATAATAAATTATTTCAATCATTTAAAAGAACTTTAAGAAATATTTAAAAAATCAATTGCATGAGCTTAATTGAGATGATACTTTTATTTTTGTTCAATTTAACCTCATTTTTTAATTAATTAAAGTTATTATATATTTTTATTTAATAGTTTTATATTTAAATTTAAAAATAAAAAATTTTGAAATTTAAATTTATAATTTATAAATTTCTCATTCTCTCATTTTAAACAATTTTCTTTCATTTTCTCCTTAAAAAAATTAGTTTATATATTTTTCATAATAAATTATTTAAACTATTTAAAATAAAAGTTGTTAAATAATATTTAAAAAATCAATTACATTATATGAATTTGAACATTCTCAAATAATTTGTCCTCAAAATAAAAATTAAGGGTTTATTAATTTATTATTTATAAAAATAAAATTTGTAATTTCAAACATAAAATTAGTATACAGTTATTTATTTATCAACTAAGATAAAAATAAAATTTTGATATTTTTTTGTAAAATATTTAAATTGGGTAAAAATAAAAATATTATCTCAGTAAGATTTAAATTTAATTTTGAATTTGGTTGAATTAATTAAAAAAATATAAGAGTTAATTGAGTTTAAATATACGCTTTATTAAATGCTTATTTTAACTTGAGATATAATTGAATTCAATTCATCAAATTACGTGTAATTGACTTAATTAGAAACTTTAGATACAATTGAAATTCATGAAAAAATTTAAATTTTCTTAATCATTAAGCCCACAAATTTTTAATTCAAAATTTGTTATCATAATAAATGAGTATATAAAATAAATTATGACATATTCTATTTCATCATAATATTTTGTTACAATATAGTGTCTATCAAATTACATATAAGGATAAGTAATATTATCATAATAATATTTGTCACTATATTAAATAATTTAAAAATTATGATAAAATTATTTTTTCATAATAAATAATTTTATTATTACTAAATAATTTATCGTAATAAATAATAAATTATAATTTAGGCCCATAAAAATACATTAAAATTAATAAATTTATTAAAATATAAAAATTTCATTTTATTTTAAATAAAAATATCAAAATTAAATTTAAATTAAATTAAATAATTTAAATATTTTTTGAAAATAAATTTATTTCTTTTTATTTTAATTATTCTTACCTTTTATGAATAATACTTTTTAATGTTGTCATTGAGGTAATTGGGTCGAGTTACGGGTTGACTCATTCAAATTAATTTTGACATATCTCATTGAGTTGACCCTTATCCGACTCAAAATTTTTCAAATCATTTTGTGTTTCCCATGGATTAGAGTCGGGTCAAAAATTATTATCTCTAAATAAAATTATTTACGGTACTGCATATATATTCTACTCGAAATCATTTCACACAATTGACATGCTATATTTTCTTAATAAATATATAGCAATAAGCTTTTGAAGTATGCTAGTAGTATGGTTTAATTTATTTTCCAAATACAAATTGTTATAGAGAATATATTCTCATATATTTATTAAAAATGTGGATCTCCTTATATGCAAATAGAAAATATTTGATATTAGGACTGGATGCACCATAATGGGAGCCTGACCTATATAACAATTGAATAATTGTCAATGGTAATTGTTGCCTTCAGCGGATAAATAACTTATCAGTACAAGTTATCAACGTGGAAGTAAGTTGCACTGTTAGTGGGCATCATTTTTTTATAGAAAATTTCTAACTCAAAAATTCCATAAATCTCTGCAATTAATTGCTCTCTTCTTTCAATTTTAATTAATATCATTATTTTAATTATTTACTTATTAAAAATACTTTTAGAAGATTTTTTAATTAGTGAATAATAACCTAAATATAATGAACTTGTCAACTTATAAAAATAGCAAGTATCAAAATGATAATTTTTTTAGATTTAAATAAAAAGAATTTCGCATTAGAACTAAAAAAAAATTATATAATAATGTGCAATTCAAAGTCATTAAAATAAAAATTAATTATAGGTATTGATATTTATGTTAACTAATAAAGGACATTATAGACATTTAATCATTAGATTAACAATTAAAAAATAAAAGTTACCTATACTTTGGATAGACTAAAAGGAAAAAAATGGTTTATCAAAATTGGATGAAGAGAGTAGAAGAATATAAGTTGTGACTGAGAGTTTTTCTGCTATTGTGATTGCGGATCTGTTTGAGATAGTTGATAGATGTAGCTAATAGTTGATAACATATGTTAATAGTTGGTACATTTTATCTAATTACTGCTATTAATTCATAACATGACTAATAAAAATATAAGATTAGTATTTTATATATTAAATTAAATAAAGTAAAATATAAATAAAAAGTATAATTTCAAATTTAGAATATTATAATTATTAATTTTTATTTATGATACCTTAATAATTATTTCATTAATGTTAATTAATATATATATGTCAATATATTTTTAGTAATTAAAATATCTTATATATAATTTTTTATAAAATTTATAGATAATAATTTAAAATAAATTATTTTTATATAAAATATTATGACTCATAATTAGTAGTTGAATGATAAAATTTTAAAATAATAATAGAGGAACGATCATTTTAATTTTTCTAATAATGAAATAAGGATAATTTTGATTTTTCTTTGATTATTATTGCAGAGATTTAGAAAAAATTTCATATAGAAGCCGAAAAAAAACACAGCTGAATTGAGTTGCATCTATTATCGACTACTATTTTTATGGTTTGTCAAACTTTTCTTAACTTTTAAGAGAGAAATCTCAATCAACTATATCAAACGCCTTTTATACAACCTTACTGTCAATTTTGTTTTTGTGTTGTAACAATTAGGTATTCTTATTATGTTAATTTTTAGTTAGTACTATGAATTTTCTTCTTGAGATTTTGGTTTTGATTTTAATTTTCATGAATTTTAATTTTTTATTTTGGTTTTCTATATACATGTATATAATTTTACATATATTTGTTTTATAATATATAATATTAATATTTTTATATACTTTTCTAAGGAAAAATATATTGGTTATATAATTTTTACAAAAAATAATTTATATAAAATAATTTAGTTTCTATAATTTTGGTTTGATTTTTTACTTAAAAATTTTGAATCAAAAGTGATCAGATTATTTACAATGATGCTCATGATTGGGTTAATCTGAGTATTCTTGAGCATAAAATTAGTGATACTGTAAAATCAAATCTAGCACGAATCAGTATTTAATAAAAGACAGAAAAAATGAAAAAAAAAAGAATTTAGGAAGATCTGAATGAAATGTCAACCAAACCAAATGTCTGATATTGAAAGAATTAGAGCAGATCAATGATTAGTTTAAATTGAAAAAATTAATCAAATTAAATTTGTTTGATTTTTATTCAATTTTTATATAAGGTTGATTTGGTTTTATTTTTTCAAATGGGTGAGTTTGGTTCAATTTATCTTTTATAAAAAATTTAATTTAATAGAACTAAATCAAACTTATATTAAATAAAATCAAATTACTTATATTTATACTAAATCAAATCAAGATGATTCAAACTAATTTAAAATTTATTATTTTTATGTTAAAATATAAAATTTTATTAACAATTTGTTATATGTACTAAATATTTAAAAATATATTATAAATTTGTTATTTATATTAAAATATTTATAATTTATAATTTTAAAAGCCAATTCAAATTGAATCGAACAATAATTAATTGAACCAAACCTAGTCAACTAAATTAAATTCTTATTCTTAATTCTTTTTTTTTTTTTGTCAAGAAGAATGAAGATTCATATTCTTAATTCGATTTGTATAGATTTTAAATTTTTAAAACTTCAATTGTTTAATTGGATTGATTCAATTTTAACCATTTCTACATCTCCAGAAAGAATAATTGAAAACTCTTTATGACCACTCACACTGGGGAAAATCATCACCCAGTGTACCGAGTCATAGCAACCTTTCGGTTCATTCAATTTAAAGATATATTTAACATAAATGATGAATCTGGATATATTTAAGTATTATAATCTTTAATCATGTAATCTACAATGAGATGAATTTTATTAAAAAAATTTGTATTTGATTAATTGTTAAATTTGTTATAAAAAAAAAAAACTTCTGAAAAAACTAAACAACATAGTACTTACAATTTTTTTAGAATTTCAAATATTTATATTGCGATTCAAAAACATAATTTTAATACACCATTGACAACCATATTAGTGAGCCAAATATGTGTTTTATTTTTTAAATTTTGTTAGAGATAAAATTAAAATAAATACTAAAAGGTACGGATATAACTGCTTATTTTAAGAAATTTGAATAAAATGAGAAAATATTAAAAAATTTATATATTTAGTGCCATTAAGTTTAAAGTAGATGTATTACTTTTTCTTAAAAAAGTTTCTTGTAAATATATATGATCCATTTATATTAAAATATCATGGAATCATTAGAAAAATAGTCCTAATTAACTCCAATAGTTACGAGTTTCTTTTAATATTGTTGATTAAATTAGAATCTTGGAATATTTTTTAGAAAATAAAATAAATCTTTCATTCATAAATAAAAAGTATGTATTGATGGATAAAAAAAAATTTCGGAGTTAAGTAAACTAAAATAATTTTTTAATAAAAAACTTTCTTTCTTATAAGTATTATCCTCTTTATTCTAAAAATAGTTATTAATTTTTTTAAAAAAAATGCTAGACTTTGAAAAAAAAAATTATACGGCGTCCTAAAAATTTGTCATTTAAAAAATATATTAAAATTCTGATTTACGCACTAATTTTTTGCTATATAATTGGATTTTTTTTACTAAAATTGCTAAAATTTGTTCTAAAAAATGCCTCACCTAGAAAACTATTTTTTTTAAGGAAAAGCAAGTTTTTTTTTTTTGTGGGATCCTAACATGTACTTTCACTTTTTCAAGTCTAAATATTTTCAAATTTGGATTGTTAATTTTTTAAAAAAATTAAATGAAAAAAATATATTAACAAAAGTTTTTATACATAAATTGATTTTGAAACTAAGAATTATTTTTCTATTCAAATTATATATATATATATATATATATATATATATATATATATATATATATATATATATATATATATAT
>CATIWR010538867.1:0-68293 GCA_949677035.1 Omphalea diandra
GAGTGGATGTAGGGTTGGTTAATACCCGAACCACTATAAAATCCTTGTGTCTTCATTGTTCTATCTTCTTCTCTTTATCTTTGTTTTAAAATTTTTATCCACCAATTCAACCCCCCTTCTTGGTGCCTAGGGCCAACAAAAACCATAGATGTTTGCGTGCATGACTAGTGAGGATGCTCCCCTATGGCCCAACCATCAGTACTATGGCTGGTGAGGATGCTCTCATATAGTACAATAAGTGTTATTCATTTATCAATAGAAGATTGAGGTCCTATCACACAATATAGTGATGGAAAAAGGGGACATTTACATTTTATAATGACATTAAAACATAGGAAAAAAAGACACAACATAAGATAAAGTAAATCTTTATGAATTGCTATGATGTGTCATGAATGAAAATGCTATGATATATGCCATGTAGATAGGGAAAAGAAGTGCATGCATAAAATGGCAAGTGAGCATGTTTTATATATGATAGTAATTATAGAATAAATAAATTCTTCAATTGAGTTACTCTAAAAAACTAATCCTCCTCCTACATACACTAGTTGTTTTTCAAGATAGGCAAGATGATGATGTCAAATATGGATGCCAGAAGTTAGAAGATTTAAGATTAAGTATAGTGTTATTAAGGAGTTATAATTGTTTCTTCATAGTTGCTTAATTATTTATGTATAAAATGATTCAAGAGGAAATATATATGTTTATGGTTATTGTTGGACTAGGATGGTTAATCCTAAGTCTTAGACCTATTTTGATCTTGACAAGGGAGATTAATCATATCTGATATTTTCATTAAGTGTTGTTTTGTAGAATTAAGTTAAGATTTCAATTGGAAGTTGGAAGGATTGCATAATCTTCAAGAAGGCAAAGTTTATCCAAATTCGCGGTCAGTGGTATGTAATTCGCTACAGCGATTTAGTTGAAAGATAGGGTGAAACTCGACCAGATGGATTCGCGGGCATCATCGTTGTCGCGACCCACCCAAAGATGGCAGTGTCAAAGTCATTGACGAATTCACGATCTGTGTCACGCCTCAGTTGCGACCGTGACTTTCAAAGTGATTGAAGAGGGAATCAAGTCCACAATCATAGCATGTCAAGTGTCTCAGGTATCCATTGGTGAACAAAATTTGTGAGAGCAACATTATGGGTAGCAACCGCGATTTAAAAAGAAGAAGATTATCTTTCAAATAGAAGAATTTGCGTCCTGCATCGCGCCCTATACAAAGAAGAATCGCGATCGCGACTTTTATGAATAGTTAGAATGTAATGATTATATTTTCCTAATGGACCAATAAAGAGCTGCCACGTGGACTAACCGTTAGACATAAATGGGTTTTTCCACCGCAATTTTTGGCTCCCGTATGGAAATTTAGGTTTCGTGACTGCGATTCCTGCTTGACATGTAATCAATGCAGAATCTGCCTAGCATGTCTTAGAGATATATTGAGCTTTAAAGTCTAACATCTCTTTGGTGGGTATGAGGTATAAATACTCCACCAAATAGTGATAAATGAGATAGATAGAGAATTCATTACTTGTGTTAAAGCTCTCAAACTTTTGCTACTCAATTTCTTCTCTTCTGTATGGGATTGTAATTATTGGGTGTGATCATTAAAAACCAATTGTAAGAAAGGTTTTAGTGTGAGCCTATCAAAACACTTAAGGAAGGTTTTAGTGTGATCCTTAGAAAACACTAGTAAGGGAGGTTATTGTGTGAGCCTTGAAAACACAAAGTGTAAAAGTTAGGTATGAGTTTGGAAACACCATTCTCAGTTAGTGGAACACTCAACTGTAGAGAATTAGGGAATGGACGTAAGGTTGATTATACCCAAACTATTATAAATTGTGTGTGTTCTTTTTTACTCTTCTTTATCCCTTACTTTAATTTTTTTATACACCAACTCAACTTCCCTTCTTGATGCCTAGGGCCAACAATTATAAATGGTAAATCTCATATTCTTAGATACCTCTGTAATGTTAATATAAGAGTTGATTACATGAAAGATTTATATAAGATATGTTATGAAAAAATGAGATTGATAAATGTTAATAATGAATGTTCATAAATGAATGATAATGATGATGATGATGTTAGATGAAGGTTTAACGCTCAACCCCTTATATTCTAGGAAATTAATTTTATAAGAGAATTAATTATGAAAATGGTTTTTTATAATAAAATGAAATAAGAGGAAAGAAAAGGAAACATAAAGAAGAAGTATTAAGTTTAAATACATGTTTTATGAAATGTTTAGGGAATAAGCTTAACTTTTTCTTTAACTCTTATTAGTTAATTCCTAAGAATTCAAGGTAGTGAATCATGTAAGTTATTATTCATGATAATTAAGGTTAAGTTTATGATTTGAACTATTAGAGTGCACAACAAAAATAAGTTTAGGTCTACTCTATGAGTTATTTTAGGCTTGCCATGTGTCCTGGTGATTATAAGTCTCCTAGTTTCTTAACAATGTCTGGGTTGAATTTTAGATTGTTATAAAATAGTATCAGAGCAAATGGTTAATAAGATTAGACCTTAGAGTGTTGAAAGAGATAGATATAGATAAGAGATAATAGAAATGATAAGAGATATAATAAAAATATTTGGTTATGACATGTGGAGATATAAGATTTCTTCTCATCTTATCAATTTTCACTTGAGATAGAACATTTATATTGTAATTTGTTATGTATGTTATTGATGTAAAGCCTTGCATATGGAGGTTAGAGAGCTAATAGAAAGATAGTATTGTTTGAATTCATGGAATTCAAATGTAATTTATGTTTTAGTAGGCCTTAATACTAAACTGTTTATGATAATATTACATGAAGTTATGATATATTTGCAAGATATATGTGTTTAGAATTATAGTTGATGAGCTTAAAGATTAATTGAATATATTAAAGAGTTAAAATTATGTCATGACATGATATATTGATTGTATCACATATGATAATTGATGAACTTATGTAACATCCCTATCCTCATTCATTAGCACCCTCATTTGAACATATTCATTGCATAAATGATTTACAATGCCACATGAACATATGCATTGGATAAATGATCACTTAGATATGTGAATTTTATAGGCACCATTATGACACTTGCACCATTACATTTGGAACACTTGAACGTAAATGTGATATTTGTATAGTTGTGTGGCAAATTATTTTATTTTGTGTACATGTTGTAATATCAATGATAATGGTGGTTTAGAGCCTATTTAAAAGTATAAGGTGCATATGGGATTAGGAGATGCATGAAGGTGATGAAGGAGTGAAGAAGAGGGACTAAAAGAGGAATATTAAACTTTCAACCAATGGTAGTGAGACACCATGATTTTGTCTTATTAGAATAGGTTTACAAATTGAATTTTTCATCGTTAAGAAATATATTAGAGAGGATAAACACGAGGGGCAGCAGAAGAAAAAGAAACCTAAGGAAGAAAGAAAGAAAGGAAGAATAAAGAAGAAGAAGAAGAAGAAGAAGAAGAAGAAGAAGAAGAAGAAGAAGAAGTAGAAGAAGAAGAAGAAGAGTGAGCTACCTAGAAAGGAACCTTAAACTTTTTTAGTTTTGGGAAAAGAGGTAAGTGATTTTATCTTCTTCCCACATGAAATTCCTCCTTTATGACATGTTAATCATGCATAGTTAGTAAGAATTATGAAATATTTTAGGTAGAACTCATGTATGGAATTTGAAATTCAAGAGAAATAAGAGCTAATTGTGTTGGTTTTGTTATTAGAATAGATTTTTACACTCACAATTCATAATCCTAAAAAAGGAATTGGGGAAGTACACTATAAAAGTTATAGCTTTATGGCCCATCTTAATGCACGTAAAATAATTTTGCTTAATTTTGTGTGTGTGAAGAGCTATGGCTCCATCATTAGGGTTGGTTCACAAACAACTGAAATCTCCTTAGTCTAATTGTTTTCATATATTTTGATGACCTTATGTGCTGATTTAGCCAAAGTGAAAAATATTAAATCTCCTCTAAGTACCTGCAAAGCAATTTTGCATAATTTGTTGTGTGGTGAGAGATATATCCATTTAATTGTGACTAAACCTGAACCTGATGAAACCTGTTTCATCTCTTAGTTCTATTTTTTAAGAATTTGATGGCCATAGAAGGGGAATTTGATGATTTGCTAAACTTGAAATTTGTATATTTATGTCAATTCTACATGCCTATTAAATAGTTTTGCTAAATATGTCATTGTTGATGAGATATTGCTCTTTTTTTTTATTGATTCTCAACGTGTTGAAACCTACTCACTCTAAAATTAGCCATTTATTTATTGACTTTATAAATTGAATTAGCAATGTGTTAAAACATGAAAAATGTTCCTTTATGTGTTTTGTAACCTTTAATAAATCATTTTTGCAATTGGATCTGTATAATTTGAGATATACCCAAAAATGTGACACCTACTCAGACCGAGATGACATTAAAACATGGAAGAATTAAAGAAATTCACCAAATTTTCTATCTTACATTGACTTGAAATTTGACTATGTTTGTATCATTATGTGTCTAGTTTATTTGAAAAAAAAATAATTAAGTCATTTGGATTAATATATCTAAAGTTATTGATGTGAAAGTACAGTAAGGTCAGACTGCCACACAAGAATAATATGTTTGAATACTAGGTCCGTTTGCATGGAACATGACCCTTGTTGCATACCACACATGCAAACTCATTTTGACATTTTATAATGATATATGCATCAAATGTTATGATCCCAACACATTGAGGAAGCCCAAGAGAAAGGTCCAAACCTATCATAGAGTTTAGTAGCATTAAAAAGAGGGTAAAGCCATAATTGGATTCTAATGTGTATGTGTAATGATTTTATGTTATGGTTATGTTCCATTACATGTATATGTGACTAAATTGTGACATTTTACATGCGAATATAAGTAAAGTGAGAAGTATATATTATTAATGATTACTTGGTGTTAGACTAAGTTATTCAAACCTAAGTCAAAACTCTCTTTTGATCTTGACAATATAGATTGAAAGTTCTAATATCTTTTTTAAGTGTTATTTTTACAGTTTATAAGAGTTATCTTCAATGGAAGTCAAAATCTCCATCTTTAAGAAGAACATCCAAATTCACGGTCGGTATTCCCTAATTTACAACCACGACACTATTATAAGAATGGATGAAGCTAGGTCAGAGGAATTCGCGAAAAAATTACCAGTTCCGAATCAGCTGAAAGAGCCTTGGTTGAATCACAGATGAATTCGTGGTCTGTGTCACGCCTCAGTCACGATCGTGACTTGCAAAGTGATTGAAGAGGGAATCAAGTCCATAATCATAATATTCCAAGTGTCCCAGGTATCTGTTGGAGAACAAAATTTGAGAAAGCAACATTATGGGTAGCAACCGTGATTCAAGAAGAAGAAGATTGTCTTTCAAACAAAAGAATTTGTGTCATGAGTTGTGCCCTATACAATGAAGAATCAACGACTATTGTGAGTAGTTAGAATGCAACAACTATATTTTCCTAATGGACGAATGAGGAGCTGCCACGTGGACTAGCCATTAGACAAACGGTATTTTCAACCACAATTGAAAATTCGCGATTGAGAAAAGTTAGTAGCAATCGCGACTTTAGCTTGACAATCATTTAATGTTGAATCTACCTAACACATCTTGGAGATTTGTTTATAGTTTTAGAGTAACGTATCTTTGGTGGATGTGGGTTATAAATACTCTACCAAACTGATGTAAATGCAAGAGAAGAATAATCGGTAGTGCTAAAACTCTTGTAAAGTTATTTCTCGACTTTAATTATTTATTTTTTTGTATATAGTTTGGTGTGAGCTTTAAACACCTTGTTTAGTTTTGAGAGTTAGCCTAGTTGTAAAACTCTTGTATAGGTTTGAGAGTGAGCCTTAGAAAACTCTTTTATAGGTTAAGTGTTAGCCTTGGAAAACACTTGTAAGGTTTGGTGTGAGCCTAAAACACTAGGTTGAGTGTGAGCCTTGGAAAACACTTGTAAGGTTTGGTGTGAGCCTAAACACTAAGTTGAGTGTGAGCATGTAAAACACTAGAGATTAAGTAAAATACCCAATTGGTGAATTGAGGAGTGGATGTAGGGTTAGTTAATACTCGAACCACTATAAAACTCTTGTGTTCATTCTTCTCCTACCCTTTCTCTAAATCTTTCATTCTTATGTGCTTCTTCTAAAATAAAAACTTCTAATTTGCCATCAATTCAACCCCCTTTCTTGGTGCACTAGGGCCAACACTTGGTATGTCATTGTGAATGAACACTTGCTTATGGAACTAAAAGGGCGTTTTGCCCAGCTTGTCAAACACTTGCAAATCACTTGGAAAAAGGGACCAATATGTCCTATTGACACATGTTGTTGATCAAATGATTCACTTGTTATATGCTGGCCAACACAATTAAATGTCATTTGAATCATATGAATTTGCGGGAG
This sequence comes from Omphalea diandra, assembly GCA_949677035.1. Taxonomy (NCBI): domain Eukaryota; kingdom Viridiplantae; phylum Streptophyta; class Magnoliopsida; order Malpighiales; family Euphorbiaceae; genus Omphalea; species Omphalea diandra. Next base: position 6,465 of record CATIWR010538867.1, read on the forward strand.
CAGTGTTTGCTTGCAAGGTCATGACAAAATTAATTTATTGCATTTGCACTTGCATAGTCAATTCTTATATTTATAATATATTATGATGATCTTTGATTATTGGTTGTGCCATAAGAATCTGATTATTATTTTTATTCATTGAGTCGCGACTCACCAAATCGCAATTATATTTTTTAGATATTGAAGCACAAGGTTTGGATACTTTGAAGCATAAAGTTTTGCATATAAACACATGAAGCACATGTCGTTGGCTGAATTCCTACTCTCTCTCTTTGTGTCATGTACATATACCTAGATAGGAATTAGTTTGGGGTCGCTAGCCTTGAACATTAGTTAACATACATGTACATTAGATATATGTTAGATTGTGTATGTATGATGAATCAACCTTTATGCATATATATATTTTTAGACATGAATGTCATAATTAGTAAATGAAAATAGTTGTTACAACAAAAAGTTTAATTAATTGATTGATGATTATAATTATTTATGATTGTGGCCCCAAATAGGCAATTAATTCATTATATTATGTATTGACACCCTAAGGGTTATGGATATCATTTATATGTTGTTTTTTATAAGGGTTTAATGTAAAATATAGAGGAAACTATTCAAGTTAATAAATAAGTATAATATATTTTAAGTATGGCTTAGTTACTAAAGGTTTAGAACGTCAATGGTGGTGCATGACGATGGATAGAGGCGAAAAGATGATTTTTTACCATCGAACTTTCAAAGGCCGTATCTTTTGATTTCAACCACCAAATAGGTGAGACTAATGTCTTTGGAAATCTTACATTGAGAGCTTTCTTTTACTACCTAATCGATCACTTGAGGCTACCTATATTAGTGGCAACAATCACCTAAGTTTTCAGCTTGTATCTTGATTTTTTTTCCATTTTTGGCCAAATGAAAGGTACTTTAGTTGCACTGCCACCTTTTTTGAGTTCCTACATAGATATATGAGATGGTATACGTAATGGCACCAATAGCCATTGATGGTAAGCATTAGCCACTATGCATGACAACTTCGATGATGGCTTCAGCGAGGCCTTGAGATAAAATATTCTACATAAATTAAGTAATTTGATGAGGAACCATATCTCTAAGGAGGTATAAAAATGATTGACGTAGGTGTTATCTAAGAAGAGTAGGCATTATCAAGTTGCGTTAAGAAGGGGAAAGACTTAATTGATGCTTATCCAACCACTATTAATCATAAATAATGATCCATTTAAGATGGATCAATATCATTTACAAAATGCTGCTAAAGAAAAGGGCATTCCCATGAAAGCACCTAAAAGAGTTAAACAAATGCCAAAGATGATATGAAGATGGAAAGCTTTACCAAGTAGGTTAAAAAGATCTTGAAGATGTTAAACTCAAAAGGGCTAGAATAAATGAATAGACATTAAAGACCTTATGGCTTGTAAGCAAAAGAAGTTGTTTATTAATTTTCACATGCTCGAGATCTAAAGTTCATAGAGACATATGACCTTAAAAATCACATTCGTCTTATGTGCTTACTATGAGAGCATCAAAGGTGTTGCTTAAAACTATGTTGGACATGTTTAAGTTGTCCTTAGAGGAATTGTCTAAGACATGACACTTCACATAATCTAGAGTAATAAAGACAGACTAAAAATAGTTGGTAAAGGCCTTTCAAAAGAACTATGCTTACAATTTATAATTGAAATTCACCTTATACGACTTAAAGGCCTTAGGATAAAATAATAGGGAAGGATTTGGTGACTATTTAAGAAGATGGAAGAAAATATCTATCGAGGTAAGGATAAGCCTATAGAGAGGGAATAAGTCAATATGATTATTAGGAGAGCTTCACTCGTGTTTAGTATGTACATTCGATGAATTTGGAAGGACATTTAATGATTTAAGGGAAGCTAGGATTCAAGCAAAAGAGTTAGAAGCAAACAAAAGAGGAAATACTCGATGATATGGAATTATTAGTCATAGGGATAGTATAACATGCAAAAGGTAGCTGATGTGAATATAATACTTCAATTAAGGAAATTTATGGATTTAGGATTCCATAGTTAAGCCAAAAGACTTTGATAATTAACTTTAGGGTTAGTGAAGAAGTTATGATAAGAATCTTTGAGGACATAACACCAATAGATGGCATGAAGATAGTCTTCACCATTAATCCATTAGAGAGTTCCAATGAGGAAGGAGAAAACATGACATAAAAATATGAATGTGTAGGAAGACAGTGATGAAGAAAAGGAGAAGCCCCAAGTAAACCATGTCATCAGGACCAAAAGATTTTATAAGAATAGGGAAAGAAATAAAGAGCACTACATAAAGAAAGAAAATGAGCAACCTTTTATTAATGAAAAGGAAGAATAAGGCATATTCTGAAATAATTTAAGAACATTCCAACATAAATTAGTGTGTAAGAATTATTGATATCTTTTAAAAAAAATTAAAAGGGAATGATTAAGGCACTATATAGTCTCACAGTATTGGAAGGGGTATTGCCTACTAAGATTGTCTTTAGTAAAAAACCTAAACAAAGAAAAGGTTATGTTTTTTGATGAGGACTTACCTTTAGAAGAGAAAGGTCACAATATGGCATTATTCACCTGCGTAGAGGTGAAAGGAAAATATGGTCTCGGTGTCATGATGGACAATGAATTAGGGATTAACATATGCTCATTAAAGTTGCTACCTAAGTTTGGAATGGCTATAGCAAATTTAGAGACATTTGACATAACCATTCATTCCTATGCCTATGATGATAACAAAAGGTCAAATGTAGGAACCTTTAAAACCATGATGATGATAAGATTTATAAAATTAATAGTGGAGTTCATAATATTGGATATTTCAATTACCTTTTCTTTATCAACACCCTCCAAGAGGAGTCTTATCCACCACTATATTGAAAAGTGAAGATCCCACACGAAGGAGAATTAGTCACCATCCATGTTGAGTTAGAAGTGGTGGCATTGGCTTTGAGCATTATCATACCACATTTAAAAGGATTTTAGGTGGTAGGAATCTATAATGAGTAAATGGATCCTAGGATGGTTAGCATCATGCAAAAGATGAACTTCTTACTAGGGTAAGGGCTTAAAAAGCATGACATAGGGATCTCTGATTTCCAGACATCCACACTCAATCTACTAAGTTTGGGTTTACTAAGACGGTAAGGATAAGTTTAAAGCTAAGAATCTTTAGGGTCTACTATCATAGTACTTTATGTGAGAAAGGGAAAGCTTTGGTTAAAAAAGAAAAGATACACCTTAACTGTAATTTCATCTATAACCTAGAGAATGCATTCTCTTATAAAGTGTATATTAGTATTGAAAATTCTAGAGTGGGTAATAGTTTAATTGTATAAGTTATTAAAATAGAGAGTTAAAAGTCTAAAAGGATCACAAGAGAGAAAAAGGAAGCTCTAGTTTTTAGGCATAAGGAGGAAGATGAGGGAGATGCCTCCTTACTAATCTGAAGACCATGGGATGATTGGAACACATATTTAATCTCCTTATAGAAGAAGAAGCTAGTGATCAAGTCTAAGAAGCAGAAAATAGGATAGATATCACATAAGGCAAGAATCTTAGGATAAGTCTCACAGATATAGAGGTGATGACCAAAGTCAGGTGGCTATCCCATTCAAGTATTTTGGGGGTATTACCAAGGTATTTGATGTCGAGGGCCACATCATATAAACTCAAGGTTAGATATCATTAAAAGATAACCCACACCATGATTGTGTATTTACAAAAGTTAGATGTTACACATACTATGGATAAGGGTAAGAAGTATACTTGTTCACATAAAGAATAAGTGTATTCATTTTCTTGAATGCAAAGGAAGGCTTAAAAAAACTTCTCTTAGCTACTTATTTATGATTAAATTAACATATCCACTATTAAAGAATAAGTAAGGTACTAGATATTACATGTGGATCCTATATTAATAGTAATATACAAATGTTAAAAGGTAGTAAAATGTTACCAAAATGGTGAAGTTGATTTATGAGTAAGCAAAGAACCAAAAGTTACGACCTATACCATAGGGACTTATGACTTTACATTACCTTCAAGGTTAGTGTTATTATGTTCTTTCATTACATAGACACATTATATCTGTCTCTTATTTAGTTATGAGTGGATATAAGTTTATAATTAAAGGCAAAAACTTCTTTATTTAATAAAGATATTTATTATACGTCTAAAACACTTACAAATGATATGTCTATGATTGACCTAACTGCCCTTATTTTTAATATAAACAACAAGAAATTAAAAACATATTATAATCCATTGTACCTATGGCATTGCATATTAGATCATATACATGAGTCTAGGATTAAAAGAATACTCAAGTTAATATATCTTGATCTATTTGATTATAAATCATATGGAACTTATGAATTATGTCTATTGGGTAGATGAGCGAATTGCAATTGTAGGGAAGAGTAAGTGTGCTAATGAATTATTAGGCATGTTAATTCATGCTAGGGGTGGTGATATGTGTTATTCTTGCAATTTATATTGATATCAGTTAGGAGTATTTCTTGTTCTTTACAACATTTTATCTTATAAATGGTTAATTTGACATTTATTTCATATTTTATAGGTAAAAATACAAGAATGATTTAAAATCAAGCTCTCCAGAATATCATATGCCCACAACACATATAATGACATAAACCATACAATGCTTAATAACAATTTTTCTTTAAAAGATATTAGCTCTTTAGGTGGACATAACCCATACAAATAATATTTGGAGACCCATTTGAGATAAGAGCAACTTTGAAGAGAAAAAGCAAATCCAAGAGCTTTACACAAAGATTTGAGAAGGTCTAAGAAAGATTTATTGAAGCTAGAAGTAAATCTAAACTTTAGGGAAGCTTCTTACTCTTAGGTGTTCATTTATTTAGAATAGGGAAATATTTTTCTCATAAAATTATTTTATTTTTGAATTGATGAAATGTTTTACATTTGCTCTTTCTCTCATATAATGTATAACTAAACTTTCAATTTTAGGGACTAGAGTGAAAACCAATACTATCTTATAAATATATAATTGATTTTGGTTTAGTTTGTTTATGAGTGACTTGATTTAATATATTTATGATCGATAGTCTTATATGTATGATGGCCACATATATGCATGTCTGAGACTCTAGATGATGGAGTGAAAGTTGAAAATCTAAGGTTAGTCTAGGCATATTAATCTTAAGGATTGAAATCGTGAAAGTAGGCTTAGCTTTTTAGGGATTACAAAGGGTTGTTCATATGACTTAATGAATTTCTTTTGGATTTTTAGGCACAATCCTAATAGGGGTAAACTTAATATTGATCGAGAGAGAGTATTAAGAAATTCAAGAAATTTTATCTTTAAGGATAATTCATTCACATTCAAGACTAAACCCATTAATCAATTAACAGGTAGTTATTATGGTGTACCCATAATCTTTAGAAACCATAACTTATAGATTCTCATAGTTTATTATAATAGAATATTGGAGATTTTTTTATAATTATATGATCTATCCTTATGAGAATGACCTCAACTTATTATTGCATTACTTACACTTGTAAAGGTTATAACATGCATCAAGTGGATACTCTTATGTCATTATATTTATCTATGACTATTTTAGATATGGTTATGTACATTTAATGAAGTTTAAAATATTTAAAAAGTTCAAGGAGTTTAGGCAAAAGGTAGAAATCAAACTAGTTAAAGAATTAAAAAACTTTGGTTCAATTGAGGTGGTGAATACTTAAGCTAAGATTTTCAAGATTATCTCAGAGAGAATTAGATTCTCTCGTAATAGACACCTTCCAAAACACCATAACACAATGGTGTGTTCGAAATTAGGAATCATATCTAATTGGATATGGTATGATGTATGATGAGACATGCCACCCTCTTTTATTCTTTTTAGGGTTATGCCATTAAGACTATTACATACATTCTAAGTAAGTTCCTTTTCTGTTGACACCATCCGAGATATGGTATGTAAGAAACCTAAATTGTCTTATATTAGGAATTAGGGATATAACACTTATATGAAGCGTGCAATGTTTGATAAGCTTATGACTAAATTAGACAAGTGCATGTTTGTGGGGTATCTCAAGGAAATAACTAGATATTATTTCTACCATCCTTTAGAGCAAAAGGTGTTTGTCTCTAAACATGTTACTTTTCTTAAGAAAGAAAGATATTCAACGAGAATAAGGTAGATCTTGAAAAAGTTTAAGAACCATGAACTAATATCTGAGAGGAGCAAGAGCCATTTGTAATATTATGAAATAGACAATAAGAATCTCGACACAACTCCATCAGTTAGGTAGAGTATGAGAGATATGGATTCCTCATGGTGCTTGATAATGATGTAGAATACATTGAGAATGAATCCACTGGTTATGAAGAAGTAATATGTCATATTGATTCTTTAAAATGGCTTGAGGCTATGAAATAATAAAATGGATTCCATATACACTAACCAAGTTTAGAAATTGGTGGATACACCTAAGGGGATTAAATCTATTATATACAAATAGGTCTTTAAAAGAAAGATAGACATGGATGGTAAAGTGCAAATGCACAAGGCCAGGCTAATTGCTAAAGGATATTATCAAAAGGCGAGGTGTTGACTTTGATGACACCTTTTCACCAATAGTTATTATAACATCCCTATCTTTATTCATTTGCAATGTCATATGAACATATGCATTGCATGAATGATTTGAAATCTCACACGAACATATACATTGCATAAATGATCATTTAGATATGTGTGTTTGATATGCATGATGATAACATTTATACTATTGGATTTGGGGCACTTGAATATACATTTGATATAGTAAATTGACATATATGGAATATATATTATTTTATCTATATGTGTCCTAGAACTTATTTAAAGTGTAAGGAGTATATGGGAATTAGTAGGGGATATAGGTGATAATGGAAAGAAGAAGAAGACTAAAAGAGAAAAATTCAACTTTCAATCAATAGAAGCAAACCACCATAATTTTTTCTTATTATACTAGGAATAGAAAAAACAATTCTCTTTCTTTAATAGCAAATAAAAAAAGGAAAAAAAGGAGAAAGATACAACAAAAGAGAGAGAGAGAGGGAGAGAGATAGAGATAGAGAGAGAGAGAGAGAGAGAGAGAGAGAGAGAGCAAAGACAAAAAGAAAGAAAGAAGAAATAAGCCAGTTGGGAAGAAATTTTAAGGTTTTTGGTTTTGGAAAAAGGTAAATGGTTTCATCATATTCTCATATAAAATTTATCCTCCATAACATGTTAAACATACATAATTAGTAGGAACTATGGAGTAAATTATAGCTAGAGTTCATGTATGAAAAGTTACAAAAAAATAAAGGAGGAAACAAAGCTTAATTTTGTTAGTTCTATTTTTAGGATAGAATTTTGTACCTACAAGTTTATAATATTAGAAGAGGAATTAGATAAAGTGTGAAACTTGAAAGTTGTATATATATGTCTCATCTGAATATATGTAAAATATTTTTGTTGAATATGTTGTGTATAAATAGATATTGCTCCTTGATTAGAACTAATTCTAAACCTGCTCAATCTAAGATTGTCCATATATTTTGATGACATTATAAGCTGAATTAGACAAAGTGTAAAAAGATTAAAGTTGTATAGTTAAAAATATTAAAGTTGTGTAGTTAAATCTCATCTAAATTCTTATAAAATTGCTTCACTAAATATATTACGGGAAAATAGATATTGATCTTTGATTATAATTGATTCCAAAATATTGAAATCTGCTTAGTATAAGATTGTTCATTTATTTGATGACCTTATAAGATCAATTGGACAAGTATAAAACATTAAAGATATTTTGTCATGTACTTTATAATTACTGGTAAATCATTTTTGCTTTTTAATATATACGTTTTTGAAATATAACCAAGATTATAAGACCTGATCAGACTATACTCACATAGAAACAAGACATATTTAAAAAATTCACCATATTTCTATAAGAACTATATTGATATGAAATTTGACTATAATGTAGCTTCATGTGTCTAGTTTAATTACAAAAAAGAATCAAGGTCAGTTTGTCATACAAAAATAATAAGCATAAGTACTTAATCCACTTGTATGGAACATGACCATAATTACGTATCAAGTATGCAAACTCATTTTAACATATTTGCAATCATAAATGTATTACATGTTAGGACCTTTACACATTGAGGAAGCCTAAGACATATGTTTAAACCTATCATAAAGGTTGGTTGCATCAAAAGTGAGTAAGAATTATGGGTATGTATGATTTTAAGCTATAATTGGATTCTATTGTGTGTATATATATGATTGCATTGTGAAATTTTACATGTCAATACAAGTAAATGACAATCATATAATCTTAATAATTACTTGTCATACCATTTATGAATGAACACTTACATATGAAACTAAAAAGATTATGTGACCAATTTGTCCAACACTGACAAATCACTTGGCAAAGGGACTAATATGTCTTATTATAGTAATGTTATTGATCAAATGAATCATATGTTATATGCTAGCTAACAAAAACAAATGTCACTTGATTCACATGAATTCTTAAGAGTAGCTTTTACCTTGTTAGATCATGACAAATTCAAATAATCTATTGAATTTTTACTTGCATAAATCAATCCTTGTAATGTATCTTAATAATTGATTATTCTATTAGAATTTGATTATTATTTTTATTCACTGAGTCGCGACTCACTAACTTTTTATCATAATGAAACATAAAGTGTAGGCATTTTGAAGCATAAAGTTTTGCACATGGTTACATAGAGCACATGTGGTCGGCTAAATTCTCACTCCCTCTCTCCTTATGTCATGTACATATATCTAGAGTTAAATTAGTTTATAGTCACCTATATTAAATGGGTTATACTTAATGTATATATACATTGAATAAGGAATTGATAAGCCTTTTGGGTTGTGTATGAATGATGAGTTCACCTTTATACATATGAAAATTGGACATGAATCCTATACTTAATGAATGAAAATGGGTGTTTATGTTATGCTTAAATCCATTAAGATCTTATTGGCCACAACTGCATATCACTGTTATTAGATATGACAAATGAAATAACTTTTCTTAATGGAAACCTAGTCAAGGATGTGTATCTAACGCAACTTGAAGATTTTGAATATGAATAGCATTCATATGGACTTAAGCATACTTTGAGGAGTTTGAACATCCATTTTTATGAATTGTTAACAAGTTTAGCTTTATAAAAATATGGATGAACCATGTGTATACTAGAAGGTAAATAGAAGCAAGATCATGCTCCTAATATCATATGCAGATGACATATTAATAATAGGAAATGATGTATCATTTCTTTAATCTATGAAGGTTTGGTCATCTACAAACTTCTACACAAAATGACTTGGGCAAAGCAACATATTATTAGGTAACAAGATCTATAGAGAAACATCAAACAAGTTGTTAGCATTATCCTAATCCATGTACATAAATAAAAATGTTAAAGAGGTTTAACATAGAAAACTTGAAGAAAAGGTTTCTTCCAATTTTATATGGATTTATCTTTCCAAAGCCCTCAAGACATGTGTCTTGAGACATATATTAAAAGAGATAAAATAGGTAAAAGTACCAGATATACCTACAATTGGATCCATCAGATATGTAATGCTATATATAAGATGAGATGTATCTTATAGTTTAAGAATAACTAATAGATACTAATTAAATCCAAAAGAACAATATTAGGTTGCGATTAAGACAATCTTTAAGTACTTGAAAAGAACTAAGATATCTTTTTAGCCTATGGTGTAGATGATTTGGTAGTTATAATTTATAGTGGGGCACGTTTCTAGTATAATAAAAAGATACCAAATCACAATCAGGTTATGTTTACATTTAAAAATGGTGTGGTGAGTTGGAAAAGTTCCAAATAAGATACCATGTTTGATTATACAACTAAAAAAAAAAGTACATTTCTATGTCTGAGGCTGTGAAAGAGGGAGTTTGGACTAAGAAGTTCATCACTAAACTAAGTGTAATTCCAAGCATAATTGATATGATTACTATGTACTAAGACAACAATTGAGCCATTGCGTAATCAAAGGAAATAAGTCTTATCAATAACCCAAGCACATACTTAGAGCACTATCACTTGATTTAAGAGATCATAAAGGAAAAGAATGTAAAGATAGAATGAGTGCCTACTAAGGATAATCTAGTTGATCCTCTGACTAATAACCATCCTAATAGAAATATGATTGCAACTAGAGGGTTATGGTATTAGATATGTAGGTGAATGGCTATAGTGCAATTGGTAAATTGTTAATATATGTTTTCATAACTAATCCATTAGTTTTGTCATGTATTAGATATTTACCATGTATCTTAGTATTTTTTTAATCTATATGATAGTTGTATCTTTTGTTTAGAACATCATCAATGAAAAGGACTGATTATATTGTTAACCATCTCGCTAATGGTCATAATCAAACCACCTTGATCATTCTTGACAATTGAGTGGTAATAATGTACATCCAATCATGATATTTAAATATGAGTTAATTAATTAAAAAAATAATGATAAATTAAATTGAATTTAGTTCATCCTATTCTAAACTTCTTGATTTAGAATTAAACCAAATTTTAATCTAACATGTTAGTTACCTTAAATAGTTACACACAATAAAATGACGAGGGAAGATTAAAATGGATTGAAATAAAGACTCAATATGATATGTCTTTTTTATTTAAGAACTTATTTGTAAGTACTTAAAAAATATAAGGGCTAAATAAAATTTAGGCCTTATGACTAAATTAACTTGATTAGATTATAAGGAAGACATAACTAAATGACCAAAGGATAATTCAATGTGAGAAAAGAAACCCTAAATAGATATTAACAATGTTTGTTAGCCAAATAACATAATTCTCTCCATGGATCATTTAGCACTTATGCATAATTGATATTAGGATTCTTACTTCATTGTTCATGTGAATACATTAGAGATCACACTCATATTATTTGGAGATAACTGTGATTTGATACAATGCAATCATGATGATGAATATGAATGTTGAAGCAGAAGGTTCGGCCAATAAAGGTGTAATTTTTTCTTGTTCTTACTTAATTGTAACATTAATTCAAAATTTTAGAAATTTAAATTTTTTACTATATATTTTATGCATAGAATGTAAATCAACTTTAAATTTCTCAATAAAGTTTTGGCAATTAAATGGATATAGCTCCTTACCATCTTTCTTTGAATTTAAAGAGTTTTCAAATCATGAATTTATCTTGTATTTTTCCATTCTTTCTAAGATTCTAGTTTGTATTATCCTTTTTAACTAATGAAAAAGTCTTTTGAATAAAAAAATTCAAATTGATATAGGTGATTTTATAGTTTAAATATATTAGCACGCACTTACAAAATATGAAAATACGTCGATGTGTGTTTGTGTTATATTAAAAAAAAAAAAAAAAAAAAGGTCAGTAGGCGGTCTCAACAAACCCATTCTGAGCGGATTCCCTTTCACCAACTTCACCTACCTCGCCTCCATCAAAAAACTTCATCTACCTCACCTTAATTACTATTTTTTCTTCAAATGGCAGCAGAATCATAATCATCATTGTCTTGCTCTCGTAATGTCTTCGTCAACCCAAGACAATGTCATCACCTGCAAAGGTAGTTTTTGGTTGCTGATTTTGTTTTCTTTCGTTCATGATTTTATATTAACCTGGGAAATTTGGTTTAAAGCTGCGGTGGCATGGGGAGCTGGACAGGCGTTGGTTATGGACGAAGTGCAGGTGAGTCCACCTCACCCCCATGAGATTAGGATCAAAGTAGTCTCTACGTCTCTCTGCCGCAGCGACCTCACCGCTTGGGAATCTCAGGTTTCTTCTTTCAACTCTCAACTGAATAGACTAATTTGGTTATTTATTCTGATTGTGGGGAGGCAGCATTGATATGTCATACATTATATGGGTATATCACATTTGAGATTTCCGAAGTTAAAAGACGAAGCCCCCTGCAATTAATGTAACTTGAAGATTTTAACTCGCTGATTCTACTACTGTTTACTGATTGAGATTGGGATTTCTGGAAACCTCATCCTCATCTAGTTGTGAGAAATTTTAGTTATCATAATTACTACCTTCCAGTGGGATTCGTTGCTCCGCAATTCATTTCTCGAAGCTTAGATTTTTCTGTTACTGTTTTATTTAGATTTCACTCGTATCTTTGTAGGTAGGATGTAAAAAAAAAAAATATGTTGTAGCTGTATATAACATGTCTTTATGATCATTTGGTGGAAAATGTATCCATACTCGTTATCTTATACTTTTCAAATCAATAAATCAAAAGAAAACTAGCTTCCAGCCCAACTAATCCTGTCAGTTAAAGCTAAGAATTGAATACTTAATGCTCTTAACTTGATTTTTTTTTTTTTTTTGGTATTGGCATAATTGAGGATGCTTTTACTAATTCATATTCACTAGTACCCTCTGCCTGTTGTTGTCCAATCGGCATACTGAATATCTACTATAACATGCTTCTATATGCAGGCTATTTTTCCTCGGATATTTGGCCATGAAGCATCAGGGTATATTCTAACTTTTCTTTGCAATACAATAAATAATGTTCAACATGCCTGTGCATAACTAGTATAAACCATTATTACTCCATATTAGCAGATTTCTTTAATGTTGGCCTGAAACTTGGCATGTCTAGTGATAGGCAAAATTCGCAAGTACACGAAATCAACCAAGTATGAAGTAGTGAATAAGATATATTTTCACAAGGATGGTGTATTTATTACTGAAATTATGTTAACTCTATATGATTATTTAAACTAATGAAAAATGAATTAATTAATTAAACTAAAAAAATAAATTATGTTAACTCTACATGATTAATTACTGAAATTATGTTAACTCTATATGATTATTTAAACTAATGAAAAAGGAATGAATTAATTAAACTAAGAAAATAAATTTAAGAGCAATTAAAATTAAAACTGATCAATTCAAAAAAACAAGGATGAAAAAAACAAAATTGTGAAAGCACTAGAGTATTTTGATTTCACTTAAAATAATGCTATTTAATATATGAAATTGATAATCCAATCTTTATTATCTATACCATGGTTGAATAATCCTAAAGTTTTTTAGCATTCTCTTACAATGTGTACTACGAATATTGTTTAATGCTAATTATTTTATTTCTCAATAACAGTAACAAACATCAAACAATTCATTAATATTAATGGATATTCAATTATTCTATACAAGTCAAATCTTTACTTCCATTCCAATTACTTTCTTATGGAGTTTATTACCTAGATCAAATTTTGAAACTTTCCTCCTTGTCTCATTTCATAATGACAAATCAATCAAATAATTGGCCAAATATTTTAAAACATTAAAAAAAACAATAAACTCTTTGCATAGATAAAAAATTCAATCCAAATACTTAACTCAATTAAGTTTTAATCTCAAGTTAATTGGGGTTAGCTATATGAATTCACTTTTTTCTGCTCAAAGCGATCTTGAGCCACATCTTCGAGAAGATGTAAGGCCTCTAAGTCATTTTGTATTGCTCTCCTCCATATGTATTTAGGTTTGTCCCTCTCATTCTTACCTATGTAATGTGTTCTACTTTTTTAACTAGTGCATCTAAAGGCCTATAATTCACATATCTAGGCCACCTCCGCCTCCATTTCCTCCCTCAACTTGTCTGCTATCGGGATATGTTCAGCTTTATCCATAATACACTCATTACGAACTTTATCCATTCTAGTATGACCGCATATTCATCTTAGCATTCTCATCTCAGTTACACTAATGTTGGAGACTTGTTATGCATTTATTGCCCAACGTTCGCTGTCATACATCATAGCGACTCTTATCATAATGCAATAAAATTTTCCCTTTAGTTTATCCGAAATCTTGTGATCACATAGTACGCCTAATGCATTATCCAAATAAATATAAATTATCAATGGTTCAACCAAGGAATTTAGTTAATAACACCATTAGCGAAAACAATTATTAAATTGATCATGTTCGTTATGTATGAATCAAAAGAACAATAAAGAATAGAGAGAAGCAAATGCTTTTGAAGATTCAAATTGATGAAGATGCAGTCTTTCATGATTTTTTGTCTTTAATTATTGCTCCTCCTTTTATTGAAATTTTCTTTCATTTTATTTGCATTTCACTTAATTCCATGACCTATCCTCCTTTTTGTCTTCTCTTACTTCTCCCTCGTCTCAAGTAGGGGTGTAATCGAACCGACTCGAGCCGAACTTTGTCAGGCTCGAGCTCCATCGAGTTTTAATTTTTAATTTTGAGCTCAAGCTCGGTCAAGTACTTAAATACTTAAGCTCGACTCGATTATACTCATTTATTTATATAATTTTTTTTTATAAATCCTATAAATTGAAATTTGGGTTCAAATAAAATCGATTTGGCATAAATCGATTAAACTCAATTGGTAATATTGTAAATATGTCTAAACTCAATTATCCAAGCTGAGCATTTTGATACTCAAATTTGGTTCGCTCAATTATTCGAGTAGTTCGAGCTCGAGTTTAACTCGATTAATCTTAAGTTGATTTCGAGTATTTCTCAAGTCGATCTCAAGTAGGTTGTGAGTTGTCTCAGTTCATTTACACCCTTAGTCTCAATCTTTTATACTGCATGCCTTCCTTTTTTTTTTTTTTTCTCTCCTCTCTTTTTCTTTCCAATTCCTTGGCTTTCTTTTGTATTCTTATGGACCACCTCCCTCTTGCTAGTCCGTGGACTTCTTTTATGCTGCTTTTTTTTTGTTTTGGCTTAACTAGGGAATCCTAATTAGGAAAAATGTCTTATAATCCTTCTTGTTTAGTAATCCAAATATAATTAGGAAAATACCCAAGACCAACCATATTAGGAATATTAGGACTTGAACTGCTGTTTTAGGCAAAGAAATGTGGTTCCTTAATGAGGAAATACCAAAATTTAAATCGGGAAATTACAGAAAATACTGTGTAAGTATAAGCACAACATATAGAATTCCAGGGATTGGCAATCTATTAGAACTTGATGTGATGAAGGGCTGGAGCTAAAATCAATTAAATTCTGGGGTAATATAGCTGAGCCAACAAAAAAATAAAATTGTATATATACAAGTCACAGGGTATTTATTTGGTTCCAAAGTTTTTTTCAAACTAAAATAACTATCTAAATTTCTAATATTTCGTTTAACTGTCTTGCTATCCATTATTTGTGGTTTTTGTCTAGGCTTTCATCGTAAAAAAGGTTTATGGTTGTCATAGTGTGGCAAGGCTTCATTGTGATCTCTGGCAAGGAGACATTTTTCACATTTTCGACTTTTGACTTCTAGGTCAAAAAGCAGCAACCTTGCCGCCAAGGCTCCCCTTGTAGTTTTAAATCCTTTATGATTTTGTCACACAATTCGAATTGCAAGTGATGTTGGTTGGATATTTGTTGCCATGTGAGTTCTAAATGAGAGGCCTAGAATCTATAATTTTTTCCCCTGACATTCTTATACAAATTCATAATGGAGTTATCCTCAATCAAAGTCCAGAAATCATCCATTAAAACCATAATTCAGAATGGCTCCAAGGAATCTTAAGTTACAGTGAACATCACAGGAACAAATCTTTGCTGCAAACTGTCCAGAGATCTTTTCTTTCAATCTGATCTCCAATTTAAAACCGTTGGAGGACCCTAACTGGCCATTCACTTCCCAGGTTCCTGCCATTATTTTCTCCCATATTATGCTAAAAATGATTGCCATCTCTATATTTCTTGTAATAATGCTTTATCTCAAAATGTTACCCTCGCAGGAATCTAAACAAGGCACCAAACTATCATGTAGATCTGGTTGGAATTGATAATATGTATATGATAACGATGACTATGTGATATGTAGTGTGAGGATAATAATTGGAATAAAGTCTTAATTATTGAAATTCACAGGATTGTCGAGAGTGTTGGACAGGGAGTGACTGAATTTAAAGAGGGGGATCATGTGCTCACAGTATTCACAGGAGAATGCACAACTTGCAGACAGTGTACATCAGGTAAAAGCAACATGTGCCAAGTCCTGGGTCTGGAAAGGAGAGGTGTAATGCATAATGATCAGGGGACCCGCTTCTCAATTAACGGGAAGCCCATTTATCATTATTGTGCGGTTTCAAGTTTCAGTGAATATACAGTGGTGCACAGTGGGTGTGCAGTCAAAGTTAGCTCAGCCGCACCTTTGGAGAAGATATGCCTTCTGAGTTGTGGGGTAGCTGCAGGTATGATATTCAGAACTAGAGTGTGCACAGGACTTGGAGATTTTAGAATTGGACCAAATAACCGAATAGAAACGAATCAAAACCGAAAATCTCTAATGTAAATAGTAAAATACCCGAACCGAACCGAACCGATTTTTTTAGACAAGACGGTACCGAAGATTTTCTATTATCCGAACTGAGAACAGAACCAAACCGTTTTATAACCATCTCAGACCGAAAAAACCGAACCAAACTGTAGTTTTATATATATATATATATATATATATATTAGTTTTACTAATTAACTCACTCAATTAGTATATCTTATTATTAATTAGATTATTTATTAGCTATAAATTATTAGTAAATATTAAAAAAATTCAATTTGACATTTAATGTGTAAGTTATTAGTTATAATTTATTAAATTATTACTTATTTATTTTAGTCATTGAATGATTAAAAGTGAAAAATATAAAATTTATTTTATTTTGATTCATGAGGATAAAAAAATGTTAAGTTTAATTTTTAATAAATTGAAATAACCGAATACCTGAACCGGTACCGAACTAAACTAAACCATTCCAAATTTATAAAGAATCGAATTGATCCAAACCGAAAATTCGAAATGGTACCGGTTCTCTATTTTTAAAATCCCTGAAATTTCGGTCCGGTCCCAGAGATTTTCAAATCCCTGAATTGAACTGAACCGTGCATACCCCTATTCAGAACTACAGTCTTGTAATAATAAAGTCAATCTAGAATGCCATCGCAAACACAGCCACACATACATGGTGCCAGGAATTATAATAACTTGTATATCAGCTTTATGATATGTCATTGAGAATTTAATACCTTTTCACTCTAATTATAGTTGTGGTTCAATTTTAGGTCTGGGTGCTGCTTGGAATGTTGCTGACATAAGTGAAGGATCAACTGTTGTGATTTTTGGTCTTGGAACTGTAGGTCTTTCTGTAAGTATCACATTTAGTGTCAATGTTACCACCCATTTTTTCCATAACCAGTGGCAGTTATCTATGATATCGTAATTTTCACAAGTTCATAATTTGAGATTAGGTTTCACAAGGTGCTAAACTCAGAGGGGCATCTCAAATAATTGGTGTCGACACCAATCCTGAGAAGCATGAGAAAGGTATGATCGGTGCTTGCACTTCAAATTTCTAATTTTTGTTTTATAAGATTGTACAAAGCCTCTGGATCCCAATGGTACTTCTGTTGTGCGTGCAGCAAAGGCTTTTGGAATAACACAGTTTGTCAACCCAAATGACTGTAATGAACCTATTCAACAGGTATTGGCAATCAGGAAATAGTACAACTATTGCATTATAAATGTATTTCTAGATTGATATGAGGGACATTTAAAATATATAGCATAATGAGAAAATTGGGGACGTGAGGAAATGAAAGCAACTATGAATGTACCCAGAGTTTAGGTTATAAGTGGATTCAATATTTTGGAGAAACTATTGGTCAACATGATGCCTCTGGTTCAGTCAGTGGGAATGTAGGAACATCTTGTGACGTACTGCATCTCACTAGTCACACCCCATATACTTTATTTCAACCCAAAACCAAATTTGTCCGTGGAGCCTTCAAGCATACATCCTTTACAGAGAAACAAATAGGAAATTGCTAAACAACCTACAACCCTGAAAACTGCATAAATTTGTTAATTTAAATGTTTGAACAAGCTACCCCCTGAATCTTAGATTTGCTTTTTCCAAACTTCTTTGTTTCTGATTTGCCTTGAATCTAAAAAGTTGCATCTGTGAACCATTCAAGTTTTTGAAGAGAATAAGAGAACAAATCTAGGGAATTGCAAAGATAACTAATGGATACATTAGAAATGAAAGAAGAGAGAAAACTCACATTTTCTCAATAGATTCAAGGAAGATGCTTTGCAGGGTTATGAATGTTCATGATTGAATAAAAAATTACTGGGTTATTAGACATGGCAGAAAGAACTCTAAACTTTGTGAAAGTAAAGGAAATTGCTTTCTTGGTGTGATTGATAATGTTTCAGTCATATACTGAAGATTATAGAAATTGGAAAAGAAATGGAAGGAAAAAAAGGTCGAGAATACTATATCAAAGAAAAGAGATATTAGATTCTAGGACTTCCATAAATGGAAATTCTTTAGTAAACAAAAAAAATAATGATGATACCCAGTTATTGGAAATGAAACTACAATGATAGACAATTTCCAGATTCTCTCCTCCCGTGTCAAACATAGATGCTTTGAAATCAGTGTAGCAGTTTAGCTGATCATCGTTAAGTTGTACTCATGTTTTTAACCTTGGTTAGCTTGCATATAGAATCTAATGGTGGTTTTCCTTTGATAATAGAAACTTTAACTAACTATTCTGCTTGTCTGAAAGTAAGAACAAACAAATCTAATAGTATTTTATTTATTCTAATGTATGACACTAGAGACTCTGTAAAAATTGGATCAAATTGGCTGAAAAATAAAAGAATTGGCCCAATTAGCTGAAATTCAAGGCTTAGGGCCTATTTGGAAATTGCTTAATGGTTCAGCCAATTTGACTCTTGTTCCTTTTACATATAATGCTAGCAGAATGCTTGAAGAACAAATAATAATTGCGAATAGGTCGTTCTCTTCATGTTGACCTTGGCTCAAGATTAGGGACTTAAGTGACCATGCCTATGGGGAGGTTTATGCTGTTCTCATTCTTTTATCTGAAATTTAATCTGTTTTTTGTGATATTGAATGTTTCAGGTTGTTAAGAGAATTACCAATGGAGGGGCAGATTATTCATTTGAATGTATTGGTGACACCAGAATGGTTACTACAGCATTACAATCTTGCTGTGATGTAATTGCTTTCTATTCAGTGCTAATATTTTCTTATTGAAGTATCTGATAGTCATTTTGGTTGACTTTTTTCTGTTTCTTTGTTTTTTTTCCTTGTCTGCCAGGGGTGGGGATTAACAGTTACTCTTGGTGTTCCAAAAGTGAAACCTGAAATATCTGCTCATTATGGACTGCTTCTTAGTGGAAGAACATTGAAAGGTTCTTTATTTGGTGGATGGAAACCTAAATCAGATCTTCCTTCATTAGTAGACATGTACATTAAGAAGGCAAGTATGGTTTCATAAGTTCTTGTGGAATGTCTCGTTAGTGATTACTTTTGGCTTTCAGAGGGCATTTTACTAATTCACTAGAGGCATTTTAGCAAAAATTTCATTTGTACCCTCCTATCTGGCCAGCTTTCTTCCTGTATGGCTAGACAATGGATATTAAATTCTCATGGCCTAGAGATAAACTAGGCCTTGGGATCTGCTGATCGTGGCATGAAGAGTCCAGGCCAGGTTTTACTAAGTAATATCAGTTTGCAGTTGTGGATTCACATTATGATACCATATCCATTAGCAATACCTTGAATTTTTCAAAAATAAGCAAAATGACTCAAATTCATAGTTTTAATTACAAAGTAGTCCTAGATGCGAGATCAGCAGAAATTTCTGTTATGATAGCACCAAAAGATAAGAAAATATCTCTGAGATCTAAGCATGTCAATGTCTTTTTCTACACAGGAAATCCTGATTGATGAGTTCATCACACATAATCTGCCATTTGAAGATATCAACAAAGCATTTGATCTCATGAAAGAAGGGAAGTGTCTGCGTACTGTGATCCACATGCTGAAGTAATTCTTCGCTTCTTGCTCAATGAGATAGAAAAGAGGCAGGGCCTTTATTTGGAACTAGGGGGATCAATTGAGAGATGCTTTTATTGTTGTTGAGGGTGACTCACTTATGTCATATCATGGAAAGGCAGTGCTAAATTTTCTGAATTCATAGTTTGGCCAGGAAAAAAATAGAAAACTTGAAATTGCTTTCATGCGAGTGAACAGTACTTCATTCTGCCCATCGTACTCTTGACAAGATTTTGGATGCAAATGAGTTTTTTGTTGTCCTTGGGTTCTGTAAGTAGAATACAATGCTGGAGAAAAGAGAGAGCAAATAGAAAAGTTTATTTACTTTCAATGAAAGTAGGCATAATTTTTCTTAAAACACATAATTGGACTGATGTTTATCGTGTCTTGAAGCAGGGATTCATAGGCCAAACCCTGTGTAAACAATCCCCCAGCTCTAAAATCATGTCGCCCCACTAATCAGAAGAGAACTAATATGCAACTACCAATATCTTGCTTATAAACCCATTAATTAGAAGAGAACTAATATGCTGTTACTGATTTCTTGCTCGAAATACTCGCAACATAAATGTGCAGATATGGTGACTAGCAACTTTCATGTGAACTTCACTGGATGAATTCATTTCTTTATCAGAACAACACTACTCGATGGCTGCAATAATCAGGATGCCACTGTCTCTGATCCACGCGGCCAACGACAAAATCCTTCATTGCAGCCTCTAAGAAGTATTCAAGTATAGCATCTGCCCCAACAAGAAGCATTAAGAGTTTCAAATCAAACTGAGTGAGAAAAGCAATAGAGTGGAAGTGATAATATAAACGATAATGCTGACTTTATGGAAGCATTGGTTTATGCATTCCTTTGTCTCAACTTTGGGAAGAATTTTTTTCACCATATTTTTCAAGAATCACCTAAAGTTTCATCTCAACTGAAGAGCCAGGGGGTTGAAAACCATGAAGTGAGTTATTTATCAATAAACAATTTTCTTGTGGTTTATCCAATCACCTGGTCCTACAAAGAGGAAAATGAGTTTCACTTCCTTCAGGATGTAAGGTGAAGGTAGGAGTCAAGTTATTGATGTGGGATGGGTAGGGATTTCCAGTGGTAAACTAGAAACAATTTGCATATACTTCACAGAAACGTGATATAAAATGAGGGTAAAGTTGCTAGAAGACATAGAAACAAGGGTATCCATATTATATTAATATTAGATTGATATTGTAATGATGTATACTTCTTTTATGCAGTGATAAAACATTAATTATAGTTACAGCTGAACATTTGTTTAATATATGATAATGGATAGTGATAAGTTGGCTCAAGTATCCACAGATACTTTCTTGCATCTGAATTATTCAAGGCTGTATTTGACACAGCAAGAAACATGACAGATTTTAAAGACATGCCAGGATTCTTACCATTCCGCAGCTCTCCAGCCAAAAATATTGTTGTTTGGATTCCACATAGTTGCACTAATGTGTCCAACAAATCTATCACAGCTCCTTCACTATAAATCGCATCTGACCTTAGAACTGCAAAACCATGGAATATTAGCAAATCAAAATGAATAGAAAAGAATCACGATAAATAACGAGTTTCATGCTAGAATGAAGCTAGGCAGTATACAGCATGCTATTCATCCACATAAACTACTATACAATTCTACAAGAATGCTTACTTGGCTTAGCCCAGGTACTGTTTTGGAAGAGTCAGATGGGGTTAGATAAAGTTTAACGATTTGAGCTGTGAACCTCTCCTCCTGTAACACATATATTAGTAAATACAATTACAGATAGAAGAGAGCTAGACAAAGTTACCCCAATAACTGCTACTCATTGATTAGAAAGAAAGGCCAATCCTTGCACTAACAAGTCCTGGAAAATGAATTGACAGTATAGTCCAAAAAATGGTAAGGCTATCATTCAGTTGACTTCAGTAGATGCAGTAGATCCTTGGTATCAATATTTCAGTAAACTTAGCTTCGATTACCAACTGCAGGACAAATGCAGAAAGAGGTCTGATCATGAATGGAAATTTTATAAAATAACTATCTCTGGTATTTGACAAGTTCAATAAACGTATCCATGCTTTCATCCCCATTTCTTGCCTCTCATGAGGATAACAAGTTTGGCTCCAGTCATTTTTAAAACCATCTGTGTCCTGAAAAAGAAGATGACAACTCAATCTAATTCAATCTTCAACAGTCATGTTGATAGAGTTTTTCTTTTCAGCAGGAGTAGCCAGTATGTGGCAGACAAGGCGGGCTACAAACACATGGAGGAGATCAAGCTAAACGGAGATGTCTCTACCATATCTCCCTGATGGATTTTGAAGCATAGTTTAGCCAATAGAAGGATTATGACTTGGTCATAAACCAATCCATGTGGGACTTTCTGTCTGTATGTGCTATATCTTGCACAAAAACCCACTCCAATCCCCTGGACTTCTCAAACTTTGTCTATTGAGCAATGCTATCTTTTAATGCTTTCTAAATAACAGTTAATTTCCTTTTTCTTTTTACATTTTCACCCTTAGATCAATTTTCACTATCTTTACATTAGAAGGCTCAACTAATGAATGTTGAGAAGTTCATGAGATCCAACCTGGATTTCTCCTCAAAGTAATAATATGTTGCAATTTAATCTAATTTTTCTTTCACTATAAATATGAAATCATTTTGTTGATTCTACAAAGGGCTTAGATCTTAAAAGCCGCAAATTTTCCTGCTTCAATTGTAATTAAAGCTTCAAATTGATCAATTTGCTTCAGAAGTTGACGATTTATTATCAGTTGTATACAATCAGTTTGGAGTGCAGGCCTATGCCGAAATAGCAGTGTTCTGGAAGGCGCCATAGACATCAGTTATTGATATGGAGGAAGGTGACCCTAAGACGCACCAAATGGTTGTGTTGCACATAATCCGCCCTCTTCCCCTCCCTTCCCTAACCCCCTCTTTCTGAAATTGCTTAAATTGCATTTTGAAATCCAATTTGGCACACACCACCTTTTGGTAGTCTTGGGGTTCACAGGAGATTCAAATCTCACAAGTCCGCATTGGAAGTTTGCTTTGGATCCATTGTCAGCATACGCACAAGCTCCACCCCATTAGTTCTTTTGTTTTATGTCCATAAGCATGTTATCCAAGTCAACTTTTTCATTAATGAAATTTGATAGGTCCCTTGATCCAGAATTCTTTTGAAAAACAATGCAGCAAATAATTGAAAACGTTGTAGCATCCAATTGCCTGTGCAAAAAGATTGCAAAGCCCATATGCCATGCAAGATCCCCCACAAATAAAACCCATCAAAGCAATTAAAACAAGTTTTTATTTTTTATTTTTTTATTTTTTTTACTGCTGAATTGAGAGAGGAAAGTATTCTGCCTTTCTTTAGTTAACATTCATCATTCGAAAGCGCAGAACCATAGCAATTAATAGTGCATGTTGCTTCCTATTAACTGATGGAAAAGTATGCTTACTGTAATCAGGTAAAGGTTCCATCATCTTGGTGAGGTTCATCTCCCCATGTGAGCTCTTCTGCAACTGCAGAACCCCGATATTTGCATGTCCGAGATTGGCTTCAATGTTCTTCTTCAATAGCCTCAATCTATCAGGGAGATCAGTGAGAAAAACTTAAGCACCCAAAAGAGCTGCAATGCTGCTGGAAACCAAAAAAAATGGACATGAATGAACTCAAATGAGGTATAATACATTGAACTTGAAAAGGAAAATTACCAACATAATTACAGATTCATGTTAAACATCTTGACATCAACTAACCAAAGAGATTTAAATGAGTTTGTCTACGTACAAGAAATCAAGTCAAATGGATTTAGAGGTATAGTTTCCCAAATGATCTTTGACAACATAAAGTTTCAGCCTTTTGTATACAGAACAGATATCCCAAGAAAAACACTAATAGAAGACAAATTTGTTAAAGGTAAATCATAATATAAATGAAAAGGAGAAACTGAAACATTAAGAATGGATGTTTAGTGGTTTACCGTACCAATCCGCAGCCAGCACCTAATTCAACAAACTACTTTCCTTTAAGCATAAGCATATTGGAATCCACAGCATGCTCCAAGAACTTCCCCAATACAACCCCACTATCCCACATCACCGACCCAGTAACTCCAAGGGTGCCCTGCAATAAATTAAAGACAATTAATTAGGACGTGAAGAAGAGAAGCGAAAAGGGTATTAACCAACCAACCAACCAACCAATGAAGAAGGGGACTGAAGAATGGAAAGGGAGTGGCCGCAGGCATCAAGGCTAAGTTGGTGAGAGGACTGGGAGACGAAAGAGTTTGGTTTGGAAAGAGTTGGCTGTTGGATTCCCCAAAGAAGAATGATTTCCTCGGCAGCACAGTCGTCTCCCTCCCTCAACACCCTGACCTCCCCACCGTACGATCCTATTTTCTTCATCCCGTTTTCCTCCTCCATTATTGTTATTTTTGTTTCACCCTCAGCCATTGATGGTTTTCCTGTTGCAAGCAAGTTCCCACTTCCTGCTTAGTACATATTGTTTCAATTCATCTCACTAAAAAAAATTAGGATAAATGATTCACTCGCTCTATTTTACGAACTATTTAAGAACAAAATTAAGTATTTAAATGAATACAAACTATTATTTTAAGTTTTTTCAAGGTCAAATTTGGTATGCATGCAATGCACATATTACATGCTGTTTTTTTTTTTTTTTAACAAAGAAAAAGAAACTATATTAGCACTTGGCCGAATCAGCCTTAAGCAGATTACATAGTGATGGTGGAGGGTATACCACCCAACCTGAATACAGGGACTGAGAAAGCACTAATCTGCTAACACAATCGGCTACCAAGTTTGCTGTCCGATAAACATAGTTCAGAGTAAATAACGGGTTTCTAGTTAGCTTTCACCTAATATTTTCAACAACAGACCTGATTTCCCAATGAACATCTTTCCCAGATATAACATCTTCAAACACAAATTTATTATCTAATTCAAAAATAGCTTTTGAACACTGAAAATCATGGTTTTAAATAATGGCTGTTACATCACGTAACGTTCGTTGTGTAACAGGATTTTAGGTCCCCTTACCGTTATAACTGTTATATAACGACCATAACATTTTTGTAATGCACAATAGACATAATTTAACGGTAATGGCCATTATGACTGTTACATTAATAATGTCACGGTTCTGCAGCATAAGCCAAACTGCAGAACATATAAAAAATTTTTTTTCAATTTCATGTAAGCTGCAACTTGCAAGGCTGCACATTTACTTTTTTTTTTTTTTTTTTTTTTTTAGTTTTTCAGATGTAGTGGGCCTTCTTTTGTACGTTTTTTTCAGATGTATTAGTTGTAAGCTTTTGTTTTAGTGAATTTTGAAAATATTTCTTAATTTGCAATAATTTATATTTTTTTGCGTAAAAATTACATAGTAATTTACTGTTACCTTTATGTTATGACCGCGAGGTCCCGTTATCATTATGCGCAATCGTGACCGCAATCCTGACCCTGACCATGATTTAAATCCATGCTGAAATCTCTCAGCAAGTTCAGTAGCTGCAAGCATGGCCCCGTGCTTCTGCTTGGATAACAGAAAGAGAACCAGCCAAAATAAAAGTACCATCTACCAGTAGTCCATTATGGTTTCTCACCACTACTGCAATGCCCACCCTGTGAGAAGATGAATCAAAAGAAGCATCTGAATTGAACTTTCGATATCCTGCTGGTGGCGGTCTCCAACATCATTCAATAGAATCTTCTTTCCCCCTGCACTACTTCCTCTTATCCCTTCCTTTGAGTTATTAAATAACTCTGTATGAAACACTAGTGACACCTTAAAGGTCAGTTGAGGAATAAGCTTCCTTTCTTGAAAAGTAAATTTGTTGCGTGATTTACAAATTGACCAGCAAATCAGAATAAGAAAAAGAAAGTTGCTCGTGAGATAAATTCGATTTTCAACCTTCTGGTCCTTATATAGTGGTACGACAACAACTAGTTGAAATTTATAATGGAAAACCTGTCAGACTTTTAATATAACTATTAAACAAACTGTTAGCAATTGTTAGCAAGATTATAACGATCCTAGAATGACCAACACCCAGTTGATCTTGATTCAATGATTGTTGAGTATCAAGTTTTCATTTTTATCTACTACTGTTTAATTTGCAAAACACTCGTTGAAGTATAATTCATGCCTATTGTGATCCTTTTGATAGTCATTAACTTTAGTCTTTTGAGCTTGACCAAATCAGCATCATCTATGTGAATTTTCAACGATCATTGAGGATACTAAACGCCCTATTATAATGATGTTAGCTTTAATCGTTACAGTTCATCAAGATTATGCTTTAAGACTCGTTGAATCTTGCCCACGCCCACTGGTTTCATGTCAATGCCCATTGGTACTTTCATCAATCGCCATTGGAACTTATAGAAGAGTAAAGCAATTCTGTTGAGATTTTCAATGTCGTTGATGATTCTTCAATACTTATTGTTCTATCCAACGACCATTAGTGTATCTTTTCCGCCATTATCAGTACTTATAGGATGCTTTAGCCTCTTTCTTTAAACTTTTTCAACCTTTGTTGATTTGCTTCAGCACTCATTAGTGTCCATTTAATGGTCATTATCAATTTTCAATGGTGGTAGGTCTAAGCTCTCTTATTGACTCTAAGATTTATTCATTTTAAATTTAGTTATATGAATTGGCTTCAATAAACTTGAAATACTGAATAAGGGGCCTACAAGGTAATTAATAAACTTACATAAAGTCTAGATCATATAACCTTTCATTTATAATCATCAAAACAAGAATTAGAACCTATAAGGTTTAACATTGTCTCATTACCATCACCCACACACACTTGGTATCCCTTAGCCCTTTTAATGACTAAGAGTACCACTTTTCAAGTGGTGTCCCTTAGCCCTTTTTATGGCAAAGAGTGCATCTCCTTTAGCATATTTCATGTTGATTGTGGAAGAAAGGAGATAAGGAGAGGTTGTAAAACCCATGAGCAGTTAATTTCTCTTCATATTCTGTCTATTTTGATGTATGTTTCATCCTATTTCCACTTCACTACACATATCTTTATGGCTCTATTTATTTCGTGAATGTGTTACTATTATCTTGTAACAACTTTTAAGGAATCTTTGCATAGGCAGCATATTAACATGCATATAACCATACACTTTCATTGCATAGATGATGAATATCTTATAATGATGACCATCCCACTTAGAAGATAAAAGGGGTAAGATCTTTCATTTCCAATTGTCATAGGAACCTCCTCTTTTTACAAATCCTAACACTAACTTATGTGTTTTCATTGCATGTTTTAAGAATTGAAATTTGCAAGTTAAGGCTTTGATTGATGGTTGCACAAAACCCCTAGATAATCCCCTGTCCCTACGGTGAATAAATGCACTTGCCTAATTTGATGTGATTGAATGGACAAGCGCTAGATGAATGTTTGAGGCTACTCTAGTATGGACTAAACAATTGGTGAGGAAAAAAACTTATAAATATGAACCATAGATTTTCAAAGATCGGATCCCTGAATCTGGATGACTTGGAGGTGTCTACCTATTATTCAAGTCAAATGTAATTTCTAAACCTAATCTTTGATGGGATATAGATGGGTTAGACCTTCTAGTAGATCTATTTGGACCATAAACTATCTTTAATCAGAATTTTATCCCGACTAAAATTGAGTGGCAACTTTAATAAATCATTTTAGAATATTACCAAGGTATTATCTCCAAGGTCCCTTACTAACTACTTGATTCACTACATAGGCTCTACCAATCGAGAAGCCTATCCTTGGATCTCCTATTGATCCTTCCATATGTCATTATTTAGGGTTGTATCGAAGTATGATCCTGTGTTTTCTAGACCTTCTTGATGATCAATAAAAGGTATATAAGTTGCAAGTAAAACTCCTCTCCTTTGAGCAAAAATCAAGATCGCTCACACCAATTAAGAGGTGATTGGCCCAACCACTTTCAAAATAAATACATTAAAAGGTGGAGTTCTCCCAAAGACATGGAATTTTGAAGTTTTGAAAAATTTTATTGTGTAAATTTACCTCATTATATTTCACCTATGAATAAAGTACCAAGAAAAGGTTCCTTTGCATGTGGATGTAGCCCTTAAAGCAAAGGGTAAACCATATAGTATATTTTATTAAGCTATCTCCTTAAAAAAAAAGAAATAAATATTAAAGTTCAAATAGTTGAAAACTAATCCAAATCTCCATACTTGGAAAATTCTAAGATTATAAAATATTAAAGTTTGACAATTAAATATTGATATGAACTAATATTTTTAAACCAAATCAGTCAGTGAACCAGTCAACTGATCACTTTTCAATTAACTAGTCCAATTGATCTAGTTTAATTGATTCAATAATAAATAAAATTTATAAATATTTACAATAATTAAAAATAAAAAAATAATATTAAAAATCCTTCCTGATTGAATCGAAGTAATCACTTGTCCGATTTTCAATTTTATCGATATGATCGATCGATTCGGTCTAGATTTTAAAACATTGATATGAACCTCCATACTTGAAAAATTTTAAGATTACAAAATATTAAAAGTTTGGACAGTTGAAACTAATCCAAAATCTTCAAACTAAGAAAATTTTTAAGATTCTAAAATATTGAAATTTGATAGCTGGAAACTGATCCAAACCTCCATAGTTGGAAAGTATTAAAGTGTGAATAGCTGGAAATTGATCTGAACTTCCATGCTAAGAATTTTTTTTTTCAAAAATTTCAAGATTATAAGATATTGGAGTGTAGATGGATGGAAGCAAATCCGAACCCTCTTATACTTAGAAAAATTATAAAAATGTGGAACATTGGATAAAATTTTAAGGTCATTAATTCAAGGCAAGAAAGCTTGATGCTAGTCTAAAAGCTAAAAAAAAAGAGAGAAAGGAGAAGAAGAGAAGACAGACTTTATAATAGTCCATTTCATTAATTTTGACTTGATACAATATCTTGACTTGCTTCAGTGTCTACATTATTTTATACAATGCCCTTCTTTTCACTTGGGCTTTGTTAGTCCCTCTACTTTCATCCTCCTCCTTATTCAGATCTTCATTACTATCAAGGGTAGTAATAGAATCAACCAAGGAAAAGGAAACATCAAGGTTAGGAAAAACTTGAGAGATGAAGGAGAAGTCTTAGCCAAGAACTCGAACTTGACATTCAAGTATGATCTTGCTCTGATAGTCTCCTAGAATCATAGCCAAATACTTGATGACTGCCTCGAGTACACTTTTTACGACATTTTTTAGAATGATCATATGATCGGCAGCATAAAAAAAAAAAGTCATTAAAGATCAATGTTACGTTGCTCCTCTAGCTCTTTGTTCTTCTCTTGAAAGGTGGAAAGCTGATCTTCGACATTTTTCATTGGTTTCTTTTCAATGTTTAATCAGGTATTCAACTAAGGTTTGATTTTCTCCAACTTATTTATTCGAGTGTCTTGTGCTCCCAACGTTGCTTGATATTGGATGACTCAGTCCTTTATGCTCCTCATCCAATTTTTCGTCTTTATGACAATACAATAAAAAAATTATAATTGACCCCACTATATTATAATATAAAAGGTATTACAAATTGAACTTGAAGGGCTAAGGAGTATAGCCATCATATAAGGCATATTACTTTGTCAAGTTTTGGCCTTCATCATTTCAAGGAAGATGGGATATCCGAGAAAAGGCCTTTTCTTGCCTTAGCACTATAATGCAATGTTTATTTCTTCACCCAAAGTTGTAAAATGTCCTAAATAGAGGAATTATAGGAGTCACATTTTTTGCCCACCTCACCATCTCAAACGCAAAAAAGCAGCAATAAGACATTTAGGTGTAGTTGCGACGTGGTGATTTAATGATAGCTGAAGAAGTTGATAATAAACTCAGAAATGGCAGCTTTAAACCAAATTCTGAGTGATGCTTGTACGATATCACAAAGTTGGCCCCAAGATTATCATAAATCTTAACATCCTTAAAAGGAGCCACCAATTTGATTTAGTCAGGAATGGCATGATCCTCATGCTATCCGTTCTTGTCCTCATAAAGGCAAGGATAATATGATCATTAAATAAAATATCATTGAAAATATTGGGTTTTTTTTTTAATATATATTTTGGATTAACAAAAAATACACGTAAAATGATAAAGCACAAGTAAGTTTAATGAAATCAAAATATAGAATTTATCTTTATAAAATGAGAGACAAAGTAGTGTATTAAGGTAAAATCTAAGGACGTAATCATATTTATTCTAATAATCAATCAACTAATATATAATTAATTTGGGCTAAAAATTCAGTCTTAAATGTAAGGATTTTCGACTACAAACAAATGTTATTCATGTCAATACTAGCAGCATAAGTCGTTTGGCTTGGAGAGAGACCTGATAAGGAGTGGATTAAGGTGAATATTGATGTTAGATGTTCTCGCGTCTAATTATTGATTTGGAGTGCGTTGCCAGTGATTCAATGGGGGCATATTTATTGTAACCTGTTCTTAGCTGTGGCAAGGCGTTTTTGTGCCAAAAATTCGAGAGGCCCTCAACCTAAGGAAGACTGTAATTCCATTTTTTATCTGACATTAAAGTTATATAAAGTTATTATATAAGATTAAAACAATTTTAATTTAAAAAATAATAGTTATTTTTATTATTTTATTAGTTTTTCTAATAAAAATAAAGAAATAATTACGAATATTTAATCTTTTATATTGTTAAATTATAAATTAAAAAGTTTAACAATAAAAAAAATAGATTTAATTAAGTTAAAATATTTACTTTAAAACAATTTAAATTTTAATTGGATAAATGAGTATGGATCATAAACGGGTAAAATGGTTATTAATCATTCTACCCATTTTGATCTCATCCATATCCATCTAAACTCACTCATTTATCACTTCAATACAACACTACATAACCTTATATATTTACATACAAGGTATTTATTTTTGAATAAATTATATATATATATTATTTAAAATAGTTTCGGATAATTTCATATATATACATCATATATAAGTTATATATCAGTAAATAAATATCAAAAGAAAGATAAAAAATGACTCAAGATTACTTAATACAATTTTCAATAGTTCATTATGAAACTTCTTTATTCATCACCTTTATATATTGATAAATTATATTTATAAAATAAATATGAATAAATGACTACTTTCATTTGTTATAAAACCGAGCCGTGAACTAAATCAAAATGAAATTTGAAAGTATCATAATCGAACCAGACCGATACTTGTTAATAATCAGATCAAAACTGGACCAATCAGGTCTAACTATCATTTACTTGTGAATAAAGTGCGCCCACATTGTACACCCAAGTATTGAAGCAAGTAATTGAATATATAATGAAAACTGACACTCCTGAGTAGATTTGTTCAAATGTGTTTCACAAAGGAGTTATTCTAAAAGAAGGGATGACACTAACATATGTCGATTGCAAAAATATGATTCTTAATATCCTCTAAATATACATTGCATAGGCATTCCTAAAGGGTTGTACTTATGCGTCCAATTTTTAGTTCCACCCTCTATTGTGGTATTTGTGCATATATATTATTGTTGGCATAAATTTTTGAATATATTAAAATGTTCTTGATTTGAGTAATAAATAATGTTTGCATATAATCATATAAATATATAAGTACTAAGTACCATTGATTTAATAATCAAATCGAATTGGCAGATACACTTGATACAATCGGCATTGAGCAGTGCTCCCATTCGATCAAGTCAAAAAAAAAAAAAAAAGGGAATCGGAAGTTAAAAAATTGAGCAACACCGATAAATACTAATCAACCCCAAAAAAATCGATCATATCCGAAAACCTTATCCAACTAATTAAATGTACAACTGTTTTGTCATGTGAAAAAATTTCTAAATTTTTTAATATTATACTATTTTATTCAAAATGTTAATTTTCAAAAATAATTTTTCTTACTTTATTATCCATATTAATTATGTTATGATATCATATATTGTTGTCATTTTGTCAAATATTTTAAGAGTTTTACTTATATATTGTTTTTAAAAAGCTCAAGAAACAAAAAGTACTTAATTTAATCAGTTCATCTCATCATGTTTCATATATTTCATAAATACCTAAGTAGGTTAATTTATTTACTTTAAAACAATAGGTTAATTTATTTACTTTAAAACAATTTTAATTAGGTAAATGTGTGGAAATAGGTTCAATGGGTGAATTAGATATGAGTATCAATATAAATATTATATGGATAAAATAATAATTTATCACTCTATTCATTTGGACTATACCCATACCCTCCGTAAACCACCCATTTACCACCTCTACCCCTGACCACCCACTTGATGAGTCACGTTCGTATATAAAGCCTTTGAAAGAAAGACATGTAATTCATTTTGAACGTACATCCATATAGCCCCCCATTTTACTCTTGTGTCAAAAAACTATATTCAGTAAGGCATGACAGGATTCTGATGAGCTTTTTCCATAAAACCTTTAACAAATATTTTTCCTTTGTTTATTTCAGAATAACTGAGGCCAAATCCAGTTTAAGCCTCCCAACTTACCTACTTGTAAAACCCTACTCTTTTCTCCGTCCCTATGTCTTGTATACGTTTTTTTTTTTTTTAATATTTCTTACCAACTATGGACAACATACAAATCTGACCGGGATCATACTTGTATTATTATTGCATAATTAGTCATGACAACCACAGAAAAATCATAATATTAATGGGTTTTTTTTTTTTGGCAAGTGATACGAATAAACTTCCATATAACACATCTCCAGTAGTAATTGGAAAATTGTATGATTCAGCTCGTGATGATTTGCACTCGATACGGGCGGAATTGAAGGTGTTGTTGATGCGATTCAAACGTATTGGAGCAGATGATCAAATTTTCGAACTGATGGTCGGGATTACTACATTGCATAGTTTAATCAGACATGTTTGAGATTGAAATCGTGAAATCAATACGACGATTACCCACTTGAAGATCGTTATTTCAATCAACTCTTCAACATGAACGCGACATCCTTCAATGAATAATGGATCAAGGCCATGATTATTATCAAAGTCCACCCGGTAATACTATGCACCAAGTTATGGGGGAAACAAGTCGAAGAAAGGGACAAAAACCCATTGACGATTGAGAGCAATCATCTACTTGAAACAATAACTAAAGGCATTGAAGGGGGTTTGCCAGTTTTAAGTGTGCTGCTCCTGAATAACGTACTAACCTAAGTTTGTGTTTGCTATAATGTGGTATAAAGTACCACAATTGCTAAAAAGTACTAATCACAATTGCTAAGTTTTTGCAATTTCCTTGCACATTTTGAACACATAATATTTGCAAAAATACCTACCCAAAACACAAGTCTACCCTGTAACAAAATTATCCACCACATACACAAAAATTCCAATAATTTAAAATTAAATCAAGTAAAATAATTTGAGAAAGAAATTGCAATTGTTGGAATTCAAAGTTTCTTGTTTTGATGCGGATTTTGTTGTTGGTGTCCCATGTGACAGCTGGTGAACCTCCCTTTTCAAATTGAGAGTTTGAAATGGAATGAGCTAGTGTCGGTCATGATGGAGATGGCAAGTCGACATTCAAGGATGATGATGTGTTGTGCTTTCGACACTAGGTGCTTCATTTTAAGGAATAAGAGTCGACCGTGATGGAGGGTGCAGATTTATGTCTAAAGATGATGAGCTTGGGACTGGGGTTTGTGAGACTCGACTGAAGATTTAGTCGACTTCTTCTTGGTTCTGGTGCATAGAGCCTTCAGTAGTGAGATCGACAAAAAATTAATATGTGGAATGGGCTTGGTGGAGGAGGGATTATGGGGAGAAAGAGAAGAATCGTGGTGTAGTGGATAAAATAATGATTTGAGAAGAAACGGGTTGACATATTAGGTCATTCAAGTATGATGGCATGGGTAAAGGGGTGCAGGTTGGTTTAGTGGTGAGGAAGAGTAAGGCTACCATTTAGGGTTAAAGGAAGAAGATGACTGTTTAAAATTTTTATTATTCTAACTTCAAGCCCATAAACAAAAGCCTAACTCTCATCTTCCATTACAAATAACTATTAGCCCAACTTTTATTAAAATGGACCTTGCTTAGAATAATTAGTAGGCCATTCCACCAATTTAAGATCATTTCATCAACTTAAAACTCAATTCCTCTTTGTTAGGCCTTCATCTCTTTTACCCAGCTTTCACCTCTGTGTTTTTTGCATGGGCCATCGCATGGCCCACACAAATCTATTACAATTCTTTTATTTATTTTCCTATATTGTCATTCATTGATCATGCTTCCCTTCCCCATAGTTGCATCAAATTAACTTTCTCATGATTAGTTCTTCATAATTAACCTGCAATTAGCATAATTAAATCAAAATTAACACTAACTAACATAGATGAAATAAAAAAAAAAAAAGCATTCTAACTACTAATTAAAATAGCAAAAACTACTGCGTTTCTAAGAATCTAATAATGAAAGTTGAAAATAAAAACCATTCATAACTTAAAAGAAATAAACTAAAATGATTAAAACCATTGGGTTGCCTCCCAACAAGTATTTGTTTAAAGTCGTTAACTCAACTATTTTCATAAATTCTTAACTTTAACGTGAATTTAGGAGAAAAACTTCTCCAGTTTGCAATGTCTGCCCATAGAAAGAAAGCTTCAAATACTAGCCATTCACTTTAAATAGTTTAGCACCATCTCCTTGCAACTCTACAGCTCTATAAGGTAAAACTTACACCACATTAAAGGATCTGAAACAATAGAATTTTAGCTTTCTTGGAGAAAGTCTAATGTGAAAATTATTAAGTAACACCTATTGTCCAACTTTAAGTGAAGACTTATGAATATGCTTAGCTTGTCATAGGTTATCTTTCTTCTTATATAATCAGGCATTTTCATAAACATCACCCTTGCATGAATATCTCACATGAAAAGGAGGAAGTTTTGGCTCTAGAGTTGGAGCTTTTTCAATTGAGGAAAAAGCCTTACCTTGTCTCATATTCTCAAACCTGTAACTTTTGAATGGAGGGTTGCTTCCAAATAATAAGATGCATTTTCAATTTTTGAATTCTCATGCAATGGTGATGCCTTCTGAATGACACAATCTTCGAATGGATCCTTAGGATGCTCATCTTGAGAACCCTTTTTAACTAGCTCATGAACCACTTCTACCTTATTGCAATCTTCAATGAGAGAAGGTTATTTTTCTACTTTGAAGACATTAAATTCCATTGATTTTCCCATCAAGTTTAAGGTTATTTTGTTATTCTTTACATTGATTATAGCCTTTGTAGTTGCCAAGAATGGTCTTTCAAGGATTAATGACATGTCTACATCCGCATCCATATCGAGCACAATGAAATCTACTGGTATAATGAAGTTCCCTACTTGCATGAGAATGTTCTCCACCACTATAACCAGGAATTTAATAAAGCAATTCACTAATTGTAATGCCACCATAGTTGGTTGGATCTTACCAAACTTCAATTTCCTACAAATAGAAAGAGGCATTAGACTAATACTAACACCTAAATCACATAGTGCTCTATCAAATTTGTAATGAGAAATTTGGCAAGGAATAGAGAAACACTATGGATCCTTGAGTTTTGGTGGAAGCTTATTTTAGATGATGGTGCTACATTATTCAGAGAGAGCTATAGTCTCAAATCACTCTAACTTCCTCTTATTAGACAAAAGTTGTTTGAGAAATTTAGCATATTTTGGTATTTGAGCTAAGACCTCGATAAATGAAATATTGATGTGGAGTTGTTTGAACATCTCTAAGAACTTAGCATATTACTTATCTAACTTGCGTTTTTGTAACTGTTAAGGAAAAATGATAGGTGGAACATAAGGTTTTACTGATGTAGGCTTACTTTCTTCATCCTATTGAGCTTCCTCCACATTATCTTTCTCATATAAACTAAAATTTAGGGTTGTTTTTTCACTTTCTTAGACTGAGATTTCAAAATTTTCAAGCTTTTTTGGGTTGTTTTCTTACATTCTTCCTTATGCTTATGTGGGGGGTCGAGCATATCCATTCCACTTCTCAAAGTACTTTGCATTGTTCTCTTGGGTTAATTTCAATTTGCTAGGGAGTAGACCTTGTATTCTTGCATTGATGGTGTTAGCTAATTGCCTAATTTGCTTTTTCAAGTGTTAATTATGTTGTTCCATTTGATTCATCCTCTATTAAAGTTTATCTATCTTGGTCTCCATATTCTCAAACTTCTCAATCAAGAACTTTTGCATATCTCATGGTTGTTTCTCTTTTTATTAATTCAGTTGGGTAAGATGAGAAGGCTTAATTTGAGTGGCTTGATTACTTTATGAGAAGTTAGGATGATCCGTCCACCCAGGATTATAGGTGTTAGAATATGGATTATTGGATTGCCTATTGAAGTTGGAAATATATTGCACATGTTTGATAAAACTTTGAGCAAAAGGCCCTCCTAATTAGCATTTAGTTCCTATATGTGCTCCCCTATACCATTCACCAGTCAGTGGTGGGGTATTGACAACATTCATACTTACACTTTCAAGTCTGTTTGCAATAGCATCCATCTTGGCATTTAACATGGTATAGACATCAATGTCATGAACATTCGCAACCCTTTTATTGATCTCCTTTCACTTGCCCATTAGTAATTGTTTTAGGCCATCTCTTCTAACAATACATTTGTTCCATCAATTGATTTTTTCATGCATGCACCTCCTACTACGACATCAATAGTAATACATATCAAATGGTTAAGCCCATTGTAGAAAGTTTGGACTTTCAACCAATTCAATAAGCCATGATGTAAGCATCTTCTTTGTAACTTTTTAAACCTCTCTTATGCTTCATATAATGCCTCACGCGACTCTTATTGAAAGCTTGCTACTGTTTGCCTCAATTATGTTATCTTGTTCGATAGGAAATATTTTGCCAAAAAAGCCTTAGAGAGATCCTCCCAAATAGCAAATGATTTAGGTGCCATAGAATTCAACCACCTTTTAGCTTTGTCGCTTAATAAAAAAGGAAATAATCGCAATCTGATAGCATCATCGGTTGTCCAATTAATCTTGAAGGTTGCACATATTTCAAAAAAATTGGCCATATAGGCATTCAGATCCTCAACAGCTTCACCTTTAACGTATTTTATTATACCATCTGGATAATCTCTAGTGTGATTTCAAAATTATTGGCTGCAACAACAAGTTTCACAATACTTGATTGAGTCTCTTGGGTTTGTGGAATGTAAAATTCTCACAAAACTTTTGGTCTTCTTTCTTTGGCCATTGTAACTTTAAGCATACACCAAACGCTTCACTTATCAAAAAAACAAAATACAATTAAATGCACATAAATTAAAGATGCAAAATTTAAACACTAGATTAATAGAAATCTTAAGAGAAATTGATATTATGAAAAATAAATCTCAGTAGCGGCGCTAAAAACTTATTGCATATGTAACCCTTACAAGTGCATAAATCACTTAAATAGTACATTGATAAGTAGAGATCATTCCCATGAGAATTGTATCACAAGTATTATATAGAAACTAAATAATTAAAGAATAATAAATAAAACTAAAATTGCAAAAATGATTAAAAAAATGAAATTAAATTAAAAATTCTATATGATTATGATTTTTAGGAAATTTGGGTACACCATAATACTATTTCATAAATATATCAACAAAAATGTTTCAATTAAGATTATGTTGTGCTTGAATATGAATTTTCCTAATTTACCCAATAATCTCTCTCGAACAAAATTAAGTCTATTATTACTGAAATTATGTTTACTCTCGTAGTCATAAAATTCAATAGTAATGAATTAAGTTTCATGAATAATCCTTGAATATCTCTAGAAGTCGAGGCTACTCTCGTGGTGTCAATCTTCTAGTTTAATATGTTAGAATTAACCCTAGACTTTCACTTTTACTCCATCATCTAGAATCTCAAACATTACACATATGCGATTATTTATACATACAAGATCAATTAAGCTCAAACATATTAAATCATGATACCTAATACAATTGAAACAAAAATCACTTCATAGATTCATGAAATAAATATTGGGCTTTCACCCTAATCCTTAGAATTGAAGAATTAATTCATAATAAAAGAAGAAAAAGAAACAAAGAAGAAAGAATCTATTGAATTGAGTAGAAGAATTTTCAAAGAAAAGTCTTGATAAACAAAAAAAAATGAAAACCTTAAAAGAGAATCTTTTAATCTTCACAAATCTTCTTTTCATTTGGTGTAAAGGTTGGATCCACTTTCTCTCCTAAAAATATGCTCTTTTTTCGCTTTGAAATCTCTATCCAAAATATGTTATAAGCCTCCTCAAAAGCAATCTATAATTACTTTTTTAAATCTGGCTATGATGCCTTGCATGGCCCGATGTATGGGTCATGCAACTGCTCATGCACTTAACTGCTTACGCGATTCTGCTCTTATGACTGGTCAACACTATATCGTTGTATGGTCTTATGCATAGGTCATGCAATAGCCAATGCAACACTACTGAAAATTGCAATTTAGCTCATTTTTTAAGAGATTCTTGTACCAACATAAAAGAGGCATAAATTAACTTATTTCAAAATAAAAACACCATGAAAAGTAGAAAAATTTCTAATTTCTAACCTAAAAATTATACTAAAATGACTCATATCAATAAACAATGACTGTATATGCGAATAATTTTGAGAAAATAGTGATGATTTAAATAACGTAATGATGATTTATTAAGATATAAAAATAAGTGTAAATTATGATGCATAACTATACATTAATGAACATAAAATGATTGATGGAATTATGGATTTAACAATGAATAATATGTCTATATTATGTATAGGAAGAAGTTATAATAAAACACATGTTAAGAGAAATGTGAAATGATGATGAATGCTAAGGCATAAGTTAAGTTTAGTGCATGGATTCGTATTAAAATATGTAAGTGTACTTAATGTGTGATTAAATGACATGTTAATAATGTTTTTTAGATGAGTTTTAAATACCTCAAGTTGATATTTGAAGTGTTTTGAAGGAAGGAACAATGGGTTGGAAGTAAAGTTTCCATAAATATTATGGTTTCAAAGATGCATTTTGGTGGATTTTTGGAAGCACTTTCAATAACTTATCTCTTTAGGCAAAGGGTTCTTTCACCATTAAGGCATAATGTATAAGTCAATAGAGTTTGACCAGGAAATCAAACTTTTGGCAATTGAAAGTGCATTCTGCCAATTCGACCAGTTTAGCTTAACCACTTTCCTTATTGTTGTTTGCTCTTACATAACCAAAATAACACGTCTCCCCTATTTTATTAGTCTAAAAGCTAAAAAAAATCCTTTGAATTTCTCCTTTTATCCATGGTTATTGAACTAAGCTAGGAGAAATCAAGTTGTTCCTTCCATCCTCACTATCTTTCAAGCTTATTTTAGCGATCTTCTTCTTTCTTCAATTAAGTTACCACCTGCTCATTTTTTTTTATATAATTGTTTAATTAGATGAGTTTATGATATGTTTGATCTAGGTGGAAAAAGTGAAGATATACATTAGGATGGCTTGATTGATGATATAGTCTTTATTTAAAGCATTGAAAGAAGGTGATGTGTATAAATTAGGACAATTATAAAGGAGGCAAACAAGTTACTCTAAATGAGCTCATGAGATCACATTGGAGAAACTAGCATGAGAAAAAGGTTCTAAAAAGAAGGAAATATCTCTCAAGGCCAAAGAGGTATGCATAAAAAATCTTTTGTACATTTTCATTGTTTTCTTCTAGTGAGAGCGGTGATAGTAGTGAAGATGATCAACTAGCTCTTGTCACCAATTAAGCAAAGAAGTTCTTGATAAATAAAAAAGGAATGATAGGGAAGGGACATAAGAAAAAAGCTCCAAAAGCTAAATCATCTGTTGTGGATGCAATGGAAAATGATATTTCAAGACAAATTGTCTAAAATAAAAAGAAGCACAAACCTCCATCAAGGATGCACAAAACCAAAAAGGAGAAAGAATCCTTTAAAAACAACATGGGATGATACAAGTGCTCTAAAAGATGAGACCTCTAAGTATATGAAAGAAGTTGCTAATCTCTACTTCATGGTTGTAGAAGAAAACTATCCTTCCTCAAGTGGTTCTGAAATGATGAATATAATGAAATAAATTCATTTGGCCCTTATTCTAGGGAAAACTTACATGACCTCATTGCTAAGATCATTAGGAGCTATGACTCTCTAAAGTCATCTTCCTTTACCCTTCAAAAGGAAAATAAGGTATTAAATGATTCTTTTAAGAATATTGACTTTTTTACTAAGGAGGTTGAGTCACTTAAGGTTGGAAACAACAGTTACAAGGAGAATATTTCATAATTCTCTAAAGGGAAGGAGAAATTGGACTTCATTTAGAAGGAGTCCTTACATAAAACACAAATTAGGATACATTACATCCTTTTTCTTTTCCTTATTTCACTTTATAAACCATATTTGTGAGAGCCAAAGACATTAGGATACTTAGTCCTCCAAAGGTTGCCTAACCAAAAGTGCTACAAAAGGTAAAGACAAATGCCAAGGCAAATGAAGGAAAACAAAAACCCCTCACAAATGACCTACTCCCATAAGGAGAAACCATACATACATGCATCATCCATATAAGCCGAAAAGGCAAAATGTGAATAGATATGTTGCATGGCCTATACTTAGACTTCATCAAAATCTACCTAGGAACACTATCATAGTATGCATATGCCTCTTGGTGAAGTCCAAATGAATAGACACATCCAATACCTTAGAAGTCATGGTTTTACTTCTAAATGGTTTGCACCTAGGTTTAATACACAAAAGAGTCATACACTTAGGAAGCAATTTGTACATAGTATTTTTAAAATAAAAAGATTATGCATATTTTGATAGAGATTGCTACTATTGTGGCATGTATGGCCACAATACTTATCTTTACCATTTTATAAGGCATGATGAGAAACATAAAAAAGCTAACTCAAATGACCCAATAGAATTTGGGTACCTACGAATAAATGATTGTTTTGCTTTGTAGGTGTGCTTATAATCCAAGATGTAAAAAAAATGATTAGTGTCTTAATAACGGATATTATGAGCACATGATAAGGGATATCAAATTCTTTAGCAAACTTGAGAAGATATAAGGACTTGAGAATGTCTCTTTTAGTGGTAATGGGAAAGCAAAGATAATAGGTATAGGTATGGTAGGTAAGGATGTTGACTCACTCATTCTTGACAAAGTTCTTTTAATTGATGTTCTCAAGCATAACCTTCTTAGTGTAAGTTAATTGTGTGATAAAGGTTTAAGGGTTATGCTTGAACCATAAGTTTGCTAGGTATCAAGGATGAGTAATAACAAACTTTTATTTATAGATAAAAGATTTTAAAATGTTTATGTTTAAATTCTTTGATTAACAAAGGTGCAAAGTGTCTTTAACTATAATAGATGAAGGATGGACTTGACATAGGAGATTCACATAAATTTTCAACTCCTAGAACTCCTCAACAATATGGGATAGTTGAGAGGAAATAAAATACTTCAAGAAATGGCTAGAACCATGATCAATGAATACAATTTGCCAAAATATTTTTTAGCAAATGCCATGAACACTTTTTGTTATGTTTTGACTAGAGTGCTAGTGAGACCTATTTTAAAGAAAACACCTTACAAGTTATGAAACCAAAGAAAGCCCAAGATTGCCTATTTTATAATTTTTAGTTGTAATGTTTCATTCTGAACACTAAATACAACCTCGATAAGTTTGTTCCAAATCAGATGAGTGAATCTTATCAGATAAGAGAATCTTCTTAAGTTATTCCATTAAAGGATATAGGTCTTCAATAAGAGAATTCTTATTGTAAAAGAGTCAATGCATGTAGTGTTTGATGAATCTCACCAAACTTCTTCTAGAAAGGGAGAAGATATTGATGATCTTATAGGTCCCATGGATGAGCTTAACATTGGAAAAGAAATGGATGATAAGTAAAAGGAGGATGACAACTCAAATAATGCTCCACCTTTTATAACTAGAAAATGATTGGATCTATAAGAAAAATCATCTTAAAGATCTCATAATTTGTGATCCATCTAAAAGGGTATTGATAGATTCTCTTTTAGAAACATATAAAAATCTTGCCTTTATTTCTTTAATTGAGCCTAAAATAGTAGATGAAGTTATTAGAGATGAACATTGGGTTCTTGCAATGCAAAAAGAACTTAATCAATTTGAAAAGAACAAGGTTAAGACCTTAGTTCTAAGAAAGATCATCCCAAAGACCTCATCATTAGTGATCTATTTAAAAGAGTACTAATTGATCCTCCATTAATCTTGCATTTTTTTTTATGCTCTAGTTGAGTCTAAAATAATAGATGAATCTATTAGAGATGAACATTAGGTTCTTGTTGTGTAACAAGAACTCAATCAATTTGAAAGGAACATGGTTTGGACCCTAGTTCTAAGGTGTAATAACTACTCCATCATTAGAGCCAAGTGGGTATTTAGGAACAAGTTTGATGAGCTTACAGCAATATCTAGGAATAAGGCTAGGTTGGTAAAAGTTATAATAAAGAGGAAGGAATAGATTATGATAAAACCTTTGTCCTTATTGTAAGGTTAAAGGCAATTAGGATTTTACTTGCATTTGTTGCATATATAGATTTTAAACTCCTCCAAATGGATATTAAGAGTGCATTTCTAAATGGATTTATAAAGGAGAAAGTGTATGTGGAAAAACCTCCTAGTTTTAGAATCATAAACATCCAAATCATATTTATAAATGCATTAAGGTCTTGTATGACTTAAAACAAGGTCCAAGAGCTTGGTATAATAGGTTGAGTAACTTTCTACTAAAGAAAAATTTCTTAAAAGGTTTAGAGAAACACCACACTTTTTATTAAAAACATAAAGGGGATATTTTAATTATCCAAACATATATAGATGATATTATC
This sequence comes from Omphalea diandra, assembly GCA_949677035.1. NCBI lineage: Eukaryota > Viridiplantae > Streptophyta > Magnoliopsida > Malpighiales > Euphorbiaceae > Omphalea > Omphalea diandra. The sequence goes on from CATIWR010538867.1 coordinate 49,505, forward strand.
TTTGGTGTCATTAATGTTTACTTTTGTAAATTCTCCAAAGTTATGAAAAGTGAGTTTGAAATGAGTATAATAGGAGAGCTCAAATTTTTTCTTAGGTTACAAATCAAACAAGGAAAGGAGAGAATCTTCATCAATCAAGCCAAATATACAAAGCAACTTCTCAAAAGATTTGGCATGAATACAAGCTAACCATGTAAGACATTAGTGAGCACAAACATTAAGCTTGATATGGATGAAAATGATAAGACAATAGACCAAAAGATGTGTAAAGATTGTAGCCTTTTATACCTTACTGCTTCTAGGCTAAACATTACATTTAGTGTGTGCTTATGTGATATATATCAATCTAACCTAAAGGAATCACACTTGCAGGCTATTTAACATATTCTCAAAATACTTGAATCACCCAACTTGAATTATAGTATCCTAAGGGGTCCTCATTCAAACTTAGAACATATTTAGATGTTGATTTTGTTGGATGCAATTTAGATAGGAAAAGTATTTCAAGAACTTATCAGCTATTAGAAGAATCATTAGTTTCTTATAGTAGCAAAAAGCAAAATTTTATTGCTTTGTTCACTTCTAAGGAAGAATATGTAGTAGCAGGATTATATTATGCACAAATCTTGTGGATGAAACAACAACTTCTTAACTATAATGTTGTTGTGGATCATGTTGCAATCAAGTGTGACAACATAAGTGCAATCAATCTAATTAAAAACCTCATTCAACATTCTAGAAGCAAACATATAGACATTAGATATCACTTCATAAGAGATCATATAAACAATGGAGATATATTATTATAATTTTTTGATACTAACAATCAATTGGTTGACATCTCCAAGTGATGAAAAAATACAGTTCATCAAAAGAGAGCTAGGGATGATTAATGGTAGAACCTTGTGAAAGATTATCCAGGTACACTTCTAAGTCACTATATGTTTGATGTTTGTCTTAGTTGTTTTTTATGCTTTGATTGATTGATTACACATTCAAGTTTTTACACTTGATATCTAAATGTTAGATTGTGGAATATGAAAATTAAATTGCCCAATTTCAATTGAGTTTATAATGTTATAATTATTGGATTTAATTGAAAATCTATCAACTATCTTTAATTGAAAAATCTCATGCAACATTCTGGAAGCAAGTGTATAGACATTAGGCATCATTTCATAAGAGATCATGTGATCAATGGAGATGTATTGTTAGAGTTTATTGATACTAACCATCAATTGAGAGGCATTTCACTAAAACTCTAAGTGATGAAAGAATGTAGTTCATCAAAAGAGTGCAAGGGATGATTGATGGTAGCACTTTTGTGAAAGTTTGTTCAGATACACTTCTAAGTCTCACTATACATTTGATGTTTTTCATAGTTGTTTCATGCTTTAATTGATTGATTACACATTCAAGCTCTTAGATTTGAAAACTAAAAGTTAGATTATGGAATATGAAAATTAAATCGTCCAATTTCAATTGAGTTCATGATATTATAATAATTGGATTTAATTGAAAAATTTTTCAGCTATCTTTAAAAGTTTCAAAATATTTTAAATCAATTGAAATCATTAAAGGATGTCAAAAATTGAAAATGGTCGTTGTTTGCTAAAAATGATCATTAAACTTGCTAGACGATTACCTAAGTCACATTCTATGTTGCTCTGTAGTCATTACAAAATCGCAATAAAAATTGATGGATATTCTCAATGATTGTTGCAAAGAATCCCTAGTTGTTTAAGCAAAGTAGGCAAATTAAATGATCTAACGATTAGTTAGAATGGTTGTTGGGTAGCACTCAATGATCGTTATTTGTAGTTTCAATAGTCATTTTTTATTTTTGGGTATTTAAATGACCTATTTTATTTTATTAAATCACTCAAATTACTTCTTTCTATCACCCATACACTCAAATTTCTACATTCCTTCTTGTGATACATCTCTAAACATTAAATGACCCCAAAATTAGCTGCAATCAAGACAAATAAACAAATTGATAATTAAATAGAAATTCATATAGCAAAAATGAATAGTTGAGCTTAAAAATTACATTTGAAAATTAAATGACTTTAAATAAAAAAATCGAAAAATTTAAAAAGCTCAAGGTGAGTTATTCTTAAATGATATTACATTAGATTAGGTACATGTCCATTTATTTCGCAGAAAATATTTTTCAGAAAAATACTTTTCATATTTTCCATTGTTTAGTACATTCAAGAAAATTTGTCAATATAAAATATTTTCTTAGTCAAAAGGAAAATTAAGTTATTTTTTAGAAAAATAACAAATTATTTCTCAGAATTTGACAAACTCACCCAAATGAAAAATAAATTATATAAACACATGTATTTATTATGACTGATTGTTTTTTACTACTGATACTCATTGCTAGTTATCATTAGTCGACGATGGTCGCTGGTGATAGATGTGACACATAAAAAATTTTATTTTAAAATATTTTCTTATATTAAATAATAAATAATATAAATATAAAATATTTATGGTCTAAATTTTTTATAATCTTATAAATATAAAAATTAATATTTTTAGTGTATTCCAAATACTATAAAATATATTACTCAAAAAAATATTTTTCTTAAACAAATTATTTTCCGTAAAATAAATGGAGGTTACATAACTATAAATTATGTGCAAATTAAAGTATTTGCATTATTAAATGTCATTAGATTAACAGTTACTTTGTTGCTGCGTTTTGTCCTTTTTTTTTTTAATTTTTATTTTCATAATTGTATCTAGATATGATATAATAGTATATGCACTATTGTTCTAAACAGGAAAGAAATCTGGGATTCTCCTGGGATGGTTGAAAATAGAAACTTCCCGCCTCATTGCCATCTGTATCCACACTTTTGGTAAACGAATTACTAGAATTACTCGTACCCTAGTAATGAAAAAATGTTTCGTGCAGTTTCACTCCATTCAGTCGAGATCATAGCATGGATAATTCATTAACTTTTATATTTGTAGTAGTAAAATTAAAGAGGGATAACATTATGATTTTTTTTTTTTCTAATGTTGGACGCCAATTTCCCAACCAAACTAAAGCAGAACTCCTCATATACAATATGAATCAAATAAATGATAGCTGGACTGCATTGCATAATACCCAAAAAGAGCACTTCCATAGCAGATGATGCTACAAAATTAGGAAACCCAATGGCGCAAAGAAAAAGCTAAATTTGCAGTAAATTCATTGTTTAATGTGGTTACATTTGCCTGTACTTTAATAAAGTTACATAAAATCAGACGATTCAACGATGACGCTTTTTTGTGTGACTCGATCTTTGCACCTGTCTTCTAGAACAAAAATTGACTGACTTGATTGTTGAGGAAACAGGCATTTCTATGTGATATTAAGGCTGCATAAAGAACTGTACCAAACTAGCTGTCCAATGTAACTGTTTCTCCACTACTCTCCCGATACGTACACCTTCTCCATATAGTACTTTTTCTCACTTGCTGCCTTCTTGGCATTGCGTTTCTGCATCGAAGATGAGGGTTAGTGACAAGAAATTATCAACTGAATCAGCCAGAAGGTAACCATACAAGCAAAACCTCATCAGAAAGAGTTTCAAAATGCACCAGCTTTGCTAGGGTGATATTTTACTTCAGATTAAGGATATAATTTGTGAAGAGTTACGATAAGCAAAGGTGTCTGATCAGAAACAAAAAAGGTTGAGACTCTTGGACTACTTGCAGTACAAATTTGCCACTGCAAGTAATACATATAAACAGTAATTTAGGGGAATTAACAAGTTCTTTTAATGGGACTTGACGGAAATGCAATTAGTTTTAAATGGAAAAATTCGAGCATTGATGGAACAAAATTAGATCTGAATTTACGCTTGGAAATTTAAGAGCAAGTAAGAGATTTCTAAGTTTATCTCTAGAAATTATTTCAGGTGCTCTGTCCTATTGGAATGTCAGGTCACTATTTCATTGCACCACAGCTCATTGAGATTGTAGAGTTTGGACAATCTTAATGAAGCTAAAGATCAAAAATTCTTTTTATAGGAAATAGCTAAAACTTGGTGACAAAGAAAAGATGAAAAATCCAAACATCACACTAAGAGTTAGAATTGCATTGCACAACTAAGGAAGTAGACAGCTGCAGTCATTTTTATTCACTAAAAACTTATCAGATAAAACATTACCAGTTAAGGTTTTATGGACTGAAAGTAATCCTATAAGTTATTTCACTCCATATTCTTATAATAATTGAACTCCAGAAGTGAAAAAGAAAAAGAAAAACCCAGAACTCTCTTTTATTTAATTACTAAAATTTCAGTATCAAGTAAATTATAGTCATTATTGAACTCTGCACTAATTCTCACTGGTCACAATACCTTAATTTGTCACAATTTGCCCAAATAACTATAATTATGTTGCATTAAGGCCAATCTCACCTGCTTCCCATAAGAAGCCAATAAGAAACCAAACATGCCTACAATTCAATAAAACCTGAACTATGAGCTACATTTATAGACTAAAACCTGAAAAATGTATTTTGATCAAATTGCAACTCAACGTCAACCAAACAATGCAACATGTTCAAGGTTGTGTCTGCAAATCACTTGAAATCCATATTCAAATTTTAAATAAGCCAATTATCAAATAAAATATATTGTACTCAAGCAACTGAGGCAAGGGCAAAAAACTAGGGAATACCATGTAAGCTTCATGATTGGCAACTATCCTTTGGGCCACTGAAGTAGTAGTTATATTTTTAGGGCTTTCAAGAATTCGGAAAATTCCCATGCTCTTTGGAACTGCATAAGGATCACATGTGCCCTGCATAAAGAAAATGATTTTGTTCGACTTCTCTGCTCTTTTCATGCAAATACTTATATTTAATCTTTAAAAAAAGAATAATCAAACTTACAGCCAACAAGGAGTTGCACTCTGCAATAGTCCCATGAACAACCAAAGAGATGTTGAAAGTTGTTATCTGATCATGCAACGCACATCAGAATGATGATGATTATGCTCATAATCATATAATCACCCACATTGTAAAGTACATTTCAATAATGCTCAATTTGGAAGATAAAACTATGGAAAGCAGATCCAAAGGCTGTCATATCATAACAGAAATAGAGCACTATATAATAATGTTGAGTGAGAGCTAACTCTAGGTACACTTTACATGCAAATTTTTGCAGCAGCTGCAATTTTTATATCTGTGGTTGAATTGCTGTAAGCAACTTCTTGTACTGCCAAGCCTTAGAACACGATTTCAGAAGTTAAAAATGATTTCACAGCCCGTTTGAACATGGAGGGTACGGGAGAAACAGGACAACACATAGGCCCACTAATTATATTCTCCTCAAAACAAAGGTGAAAAAGAGACGTAAAAAAATTGCTTTCCTACTTGCACATTTACCATATTTCATATTTGATGCACACTTCAATTACAAAGTGAAAATTGTAGTTTTCTTGATTCCACTCATTACCTAATCAAAACAAAAGAGGTGACGCAGGACAGATTTGTGGTGGGTTAGGCTGAATTTAAGGCTTATTTTGAAGCTAGAATAGGTAGGAACTTGTCTGATTGAACAGGGTTTGAAGCAATTAGAGTGAAAAGAAAAATAAAATTAATCAAGAACAGGTATTTTTGGCTGTTTATGGTGAGAACAATAGGCTGTGAATAGTAACATGGGGATATAAAATAAAATGACGAATTTAGGCACATCACACTAGCATCATACAAGCTCAAAACTAAACATAGCTGTTGAAACCTTTATTGACTGAAAAACTAAACAAAATATAATAAATTTTAGCCATCTATAGACTTAAAATTAATCTTAGACCTTTAATCTAATGACTCCAGAACTAGTCCCAATCCTACAAGGATTTAACTTACAAACAAAACTAAAATGAAATTAATGGTTTCCTAGACCAGCAAGGACTCTAATAATGCTTTAAAACTAGAATAAAAAATTAATAGTTTCCTAGACCAACAAGGACTCTAACAATACTCTAAAATAAATATAAGGTTTCCTAAAGAAATCTGAAACCTTTCTCCAGAAAAACCTGAAAATTACAAAATCACCCCTGAGATTATATTACTTGACCAACAGGCTTATAAATATCTATACAATATATAAAAGTGGTTAATTAAGAAAAACTTTTTTGGATATAAAAAGATGTAGAACCTTTTAAATTGACAATAATAACTTTAGTTATAAATTTTAATTTGATGGATAATACTTTTTCATATAACTAATTATTATTTTAATTTTGAAATTTGTGATCCTTGAAATCTATACTATCTATATTTATTTTAAATATAAAAGTGATTAATTAGAAAAATTTTTTTAGACATAAAGGGGTATAGATTTTTTTAAAATAATAATAATAACGTTAGTTTATAAATTTTAATTCAATGAATAATATTTTTTATAAAACTAATATTATCTCAATTTTGAAATTTGTGATATATATATATATATATATATAGCTAGAAAAAAAAAAATTTGAACATAAAAAAGTTAAAATCTTTTTTAAATTAACAATAATAAATTTAAATTATAAATTTTAATTAGATGAATAATATTTCTTTATATTATTAATTTAATTTTAAATTTATAATATTTGAAATTTATAATAAACTATTATAAAAATAGCTAATTAGGAAAAAAAATTTTAAACATAAAAAGTTATAAAACTTTTTCAAATTGACAATAATAATCTTAAACTATAAATTTTAATTGGATAGATAATATTCTTTATAGAATTAATTATTATTTTAATATTTAAAAATTTTTTATTTGAAACAATAGATATTAGTTTAATCTTTAAAATTTGTGATTATTTTAAATAGTTGAAGTAATGGATAAAAATGTTTCTATCTTTAAATTAATGTTTTTTACTTTTTAATATTTAAAATTAAGATAAATGTAACTTAAATTTGGATCCATTTGGTTTGTGTAATGGTAAAAGGATGGTTTGTAAGAATTTTCGTGGAAATATCATGCATGCCGAAATAAACCATAGAACAATAAATATTTTTACTAAGAATTCCTTTCTTTCCAACTAAAAATGAAGAATATTTTTTTTCAATTCAAAAAATATATATAAATACACTACTATTTTGCTATGATGATCAATAAAACTCAAAGTTAGATAATATCAAATATTGAAATTTATTTACCACAAAATATTTTTTTTATATGAATAGTTATCTGTAGCATTATTTAGAGAAATTTCAATGTTTACCACAAGTTTTTGTGCAACTCCCAAAAGAATGAAAGTACAGAAAATTTATAATAGACATGCAGTTTATAAAGAAGTTTTTCTCTTATAAAAGTAAAATTTTATTATACATTTTTTTAAATATATTTATAAAGAAAATATTATCATAATGTTATTTTGACATTTTAATACTTGTAGTGAATATTGATGATGACGGATGCAGAAAACATCTTTTTTATTTCTTGATATTATTTATTTAGCTCTTTTATTAATTTTGTATAACTCTTATTTAATTTTTAAATATAGTTTTTTCATCATTTGTCTTAAATTTTTTCATTCACTTATTAATAAAAATCATATTAAAAGTTCATTTTATATATATGTTCTAAAAAAGTTTTAATTATTTATAAATTTATATAATTTATTTCTTTATTTATATGAATATAAACTTAAAAAAATAATAGATTTATATATTTAATAATTATTTTAATCACGTGTAATGCACGCATAATAAAAACTAGTAACTCTAAAAGAGAAGGAAATATGATATAACAGTGGTCAAAAGTGCGCATTGGGTGCCCAGCTGATTAGGCGAGGCGCTAAAATAGTTTGGCGCTTCTATTACTTTTTGTCGCGCTTCATGTAAAAAGCGATTAGCCAGTAATTTTTTTTTTAAAATATTTGAACTTTACAGGCAGCAGTTTTATTTTTATTAGCTAATTAGGGCACCACTTACTTAGGATAAAATAGCCTTTTAAAACCTAGCCATAATAACTTTAGATAGAATAGAAAAGGTCTTAAATGACAACTGTGCTTTCTTATTCTTTTTTTTTTTGGTTGGTAGTTTTGCTTTTATTATTTGATTAGGGCATTACTTATTTAGGGTAAAATAGTCTTTCATAACCTAAGCATAATAACTTAAAATAGAATAAGAAATATCTTGTACGGCAGCAACTGCATTAGTTTTAAGTATAATTCCATTGATTTTGTTTTTTGTTTAATGATACATGTTAGAGTTTTATTTTTTCATGTGAAATGACTTTTTACAATTTTTTATTATCATTGGATTTATGTTTGCTAAAATTTTATGTTTTTTGGCATATAGATTTTTAATTATTTCTTTTTAGAATTTTGCACCTTGCTTAATTCAAGCAAGCACTTTTTTTGCACTTTGCGCTTCAAGGCGATAGGAAGACATATTGCCTTTAGTGCGCCTTTGACTTTTAACTACACTACTCTATAATTTCTCCAATAAACCCCCATTAAATCTGAACCATAATTCTAATATTGAATCATTGAATTTAACATCTCTTGAATTCCTTATTTGCGTCAAAAGATTATTGCTACAATCTCCTACCCGCATTTTCTATGTCATCATTTCCTTTACGCCTCTATCTTTTTCTCAAACAAAACATTAAGTTCAGACTAAGATCAAAAAGACACTACAGTCACAGCTTATTTAATTTACAAACAAAGAAAATTGGCACAACAAATTTTGATGTATATATAAAAATGGTGCATATGAGATGGACCTAACAATTTTCCATTATTAGACTATCATCAACTGCATTTCATGAGTCTTCAGGAAATAAAACAGAGCAATTAACTAACCAATGAACTCATGGTCACGTTCAAAGTCAAGATCATGTGTAATGGTAACAGGGTTATCACAGTATAACATAACAGTAATAGCCTTCTGCTATGCAATTATTTTTTTCAAAAAATTGCAAAATATTTCAAACTAAGAAATATTGATATAAGCAACTAAAACTAAGGGTTAAGTATGAAACACCATAGATATATATATATGTAACATGTATAATTAGCATACATTTTTCAGCTCTTTAAGTGTAAAAAGCTACTCCTTTAAATAAATATCCTCCTTAACAGCAGCAAAACTTTATTTTATTTTTATTTTTTTCTTTTTGAAGTGTTTATGGCTTTATGGTTTCGAAAGTTCAAAAAGAAGAAGAAGAAGAAGAAGAAGAAGAAGAAGAATAAGGAAAAAAAGAGTCTGTTAGCTAATGTGTACTAATAATGTAAACAAGGGGACAAAATCAGCTGGCTGGACAGGAGAAAGCATATGCTTTCTCCTGCCCATCTGAAAAGTAACAGCATATAACAGCTGTGTACGTAATGACAACAGAAGGCTATTTTTGCAATATGTATGGCCATTATTTACCCATCAAATAACAGGCATAATGGTGACAGAAGACTATTTTTCTGTTACACATGTAACAGAACAGCCATTATTTAAAACCATGACTATAAGCGAACATCTCTATCTTTTCTTGATTTTTCATAAGTGTAGATTGATATTCATAGGAGAAATAGCAAGCCTAACATTAGAATTCCACCGAAGAACGCTAAACATCAGAAAGAAACTGCAATAACATATAGACCAATGTCAGTTTGGCAACAAATGAACTCGACCTTAAATTACTAGTTGTAAAAACCTAAATTCAGTCCCCCCCATTGAATCAAGAGTTCCAACCTTAAACATAATGTTCTCTTTCACTATGAATTATATTCATAATTGCCATAGAATACAAACAAAAGCGCACAACAGAACAAAGGAAACAACAAAATAGAGGGAAGCTAAGAAGAAAAATATGCATATACCGACATAGCCTCGCAGTAAAGTACACTGATCATTTGGGGAAAGACCCTAGTTCAAAACCCCCAACCCCCCACCCCTCGTCTCACCCAGCTCAAAATGAAAAACAAGAAGAAAAGTATGCAATAAGAAACATACAGAGATCCCTTAAAGAGGAAAATTATTGATAAACAGCAAAATAGTAGACAAGGTAGGGGGTGCCCTTAACCTAGACTCCAAAGTAACGTACTAAGAATAAAAAGAACATCTAAACAAAGTAAAAATAAAGTTTCCCTAATTTCTCATTTTATTCCTAAGATTGGCATATCTAAAATCTTAACTTGCTCTTCATGGAGATAGACAAGGGAGTTAGGCCAGAAGGCCAGCCGATACAAACTTTTAACACATATCCCACGGGTGCAAATCCTTGAAAAGTTAATAATAACACGAGAACATAAACGAAATGCCACACTATCATTAGTAAACTGTCATAATCAAATGATAAATGCAGATCAAAGAATCATCCCTTAGACATAAAATGCAAAAATACAAATCAATGACAAAATCACGCACCATGTCTTTAGATACTTCCCAGGGTGCGCCAATGATGACTTCATCGACATAACGGCATGCCAGCACACTAAGACTACGCTCATGCAGATGCATAATTGGGTAATTCTTCCCTCTGTGCTCACTGCAAAAAAAGACTACTTATTATCATAGTTCCATTATCTAGTTCTTCTATTTATGCAAAAAATAACATTAAGGTTTGAACGCAGCAAAAAAACAAATATATAAGTAAATATAACAATAAAACAAATGGATATACCTTACAATCTGATCTGTGTGAATCCCAACCAGCAGAAAATCTCCTAGTTGCCTAGCACACCTGAGAATCTGAGTGGGCAAAACAAAACCAACACTAAATTTCAACTATAACACCCAGGAAGAAAGAACAAAGCAAGATGTGTAAAATTTCATAGCATAGGTTAATATGTAGTTGATCGTCATCAATCAAATTGAAGTCTGCATCAGGTATTTGCTTAACTAACAAGCAGGATTATTCTTTTGGACAAGCGCACACCAACCATTTACACTTTAAATTCGTTAAATGCTTCCCAAAGAAACCATTCTACAAGACTCAGATGATAAAACAATCAAATTCCTACCGTATCACATGTTTGGTTGCCATCTCAACTTTATGCAATGGAAACATCAGTTAGACCTACAATATTAACTGTGGCAAAAGGCTGATCTCTAATCAAAAGGGCGTAAGCCATGCTCAAGGTAAGATAGCAACAGGCCAATAGAGAGTAAAAACACTAGCACTAAGTGTTTTAAAGACAACACAGAATAGCTTTTATGAAACAGCGCTTAGTGTGATGAAAGATGAAATAAAGTAAAAAGCAAATAAAATATTTGATGTGGCATTCAAAAAATTTGGTGCGGCAAGAGGGCCACTAAATCGCAGCTTATGCATCATGAAGTTGAAATATCAAAGTCACCGACTGCAAAAAGGTAAAAAAAAAAATAATAAATAAATAATTTGACTGGCAGTAAATTCTAGTGGTTGAGGATACCTCGACATGTCCGGCATGGAAGAGATCAAATGCCCCATCAATGTACACGACACGAGCATTTGGTCCAGGTCCCTGAGGTTAGATAAAATATCAGGCATTGGTTTTTTTTTTTTTTTTTTTTTCTCAATAAAAAAAAGACCCAGTACACCAACAGAAGAGGCAGAAAAAAGAAAGTTGATTGATCTCTCAACATATTTCTTCACAAAAAAATGAGCAAAGCAATAAATTAGTGAACCATGACCACTCTCTGGACAAGACATTCTAGCTGTAAAGAGTAACTTAATCATTCTGCTGCATAAATGCAGCTGGCTAGAATATTAATATGTGAAATATATATATATATATATATATATATATATATATATATATGGCAGGTTTAATGTAAAGCTTGTAATATCTGTCTTTTACATATCTGTTCAACTTTATGATGTAATCACATTTTCCTTGGCACATAATATATAGACAACTCTTTCTCTTTTTCCTTCTGTTCCAAAAAAAAAACTATGTATGTTCCAAAAAAAAAAAAAAACTATGTATAACAATTGTTACTGTTGCCATTTAGAACATCTAAACTCATGTTACAAACAATATTAAAATACCTTGCCATTTGAGAATTGCACTATTCGCCGAGATGTCGGTAGAAATTGAGATATATGGGCACCATTGGATTGATTTCCTTTGCAGGCATCTCCAGGTGGAGATATTTTATCATTATGATCTTTACAAACTTTTGTGTCATTCACGGAAAGTATCCTTCCTACATTAGAACATATCATGTGGTCATTAAAAACAAAGATATAAAAATACAAGAATATCGTCATATCAGAAATTTTAAAAAATTTCCTTGAGCATATAGGCAAAACCCACATTTAAGTTCTTCAACTAAGGGGGAAAAAAACCTATCCAGTCCCTCACCTTCTACTTTGGCCTAAAAGCCCTTTTAAGTATTTGTTATCAAATGGTTAAGTTCAATTTACACAAAGAAGCATTTTAAATGCACCAACACATGGAATAATAATAGCAAAATGAATGCCAACTAAGCTTTTGATACATTGAAAAGTTATAAAATATAGTTAAGATAAGATGGATATCATCTTTGGATGTTAATAAAATTTTCACTTTTGACATTCACCTTTGCTATAGTTTTGCAAATATCACCCATGTGCATCACACAGTTGCTAATTTGTCCAGATTGTACTAATCTTTTAATAAATAACAGTTGTTCTCAAGAGGTCAAAATAAAAATTGAGCTCAATAGGTTTAGAAGTTGAAGAGTTCAGATGTGCGTATGCCCTTAGCACAAGGAAAGTAGGCCAGAGCATGTTTCAAATCCAACTAATATGATCAGAGAGAGAGAGAGAGAGAGAGAGTACATTTCATATCAAACACTTATACTTGTGTCAAGCCCTCATGCTGAGATAAGTTTGAGCTTATTTCTTAACAATTTTGAACATATCATCATGGTCATGTTAAAAATTAAAAAAAAAAAAAAATAGCCTTTTGCTGACAATCCAGTATTAAGTATTCCTACAGCAATTTATGAGATTGCTAAGATAAAAATAGTACCTACAATATTTGTGCTGGAGACTCCTTCAGTACGTTTAATCTGCTTGTAGAGCCCAGCTCTCTTTGCCAAGGCATAAGCATCAGTTCCATCTGGCAGTAGGCATGGATCATCACCATGTATAATATAGTCAATCTTATAATCATTGAAGAGAATGTTCATGAATTGCTCTGTAATGGCGTAAGGAGCATTGGCTATGACTTCATCCACCCACTTCAATCCACTAACAAGAGCCAACCTAGAAGAAGCTTAAATTAGACCAAAAGTACTTAACCTACTGTATACAATGATCAAACTGAATTTGGAGTGCTCACTTAATTAAATGTTAAGTTACTTCTAACAAATGTTATGTTGACATCATATCCAATATAAATTGGTGTATGAAATAATATCTTCTAAATTATGGGACCCAAAATGTTCAGCTATATCCCAAAAGACATCACAATTAAGGACGATAGCCAAACAAAGTCACTCACTTAGATTTTCTCAATAATAAGCACATCTTATAGCAACAAAACTAAAGTGAAAAAAATTTAATATAAAACACAGGTATTCTTGTAAACAAATATTTAGCACTGGGTTTATAGCAGTATCAGAATATGTCATTTCTAATTATGGAAAGTGACAAGTTGACCAACAAAAACATAGATCTTGTAAGGCATAAAAGAGAAAATGATGACGTCCATGGAGAACCAATGGATTGGATCTCCAACTATTGAGCCAAACATACAGGACATCCTCAAATAACAGGATGTCACAAATACACAAACACACACACACACACAAAGACAGGTCAATTTAATTTAACTGAAAAAGGAGCAAGCACTGGAAAAGAAGAACATGGCTTTACCCAAACTTACAATATTAAACTTGAAAAAATTCCCTTTTTTTTTTTTTTTTCATCAGAATGTAAATGAGCAACCTATTACTAACATATCTTAAAAACGAAGTGCATTTGCAAGAGATACCTCTCTTCCATGGGCAAAACAGGAGGACCCTTTTTGGAAATTATCTCCTCATCACTGACAACACCAACTACCAATTCATCACCCAAAGCCTTAGCTTGTCTCAAAGCATTTGCATGGCCATAATGCATGAGATCAAAGCAACCATCCATGTAAACGCGAATGCGCTTTTTCTTCTTTTCACATCTCTTCTTATAGAAAACACCAAGATCCCAACACAAATAAGGGAAAGAAGAAATCCCAATTCTACCAAAATAGCTAGTGGAGAGTCCCAGCAAGGCAGCTGTTAGCATTAGACCGCCAAACACATGTGGGTAATGATACACTCCATCCCATATCCAACTGTTGCTTGTCTCATACTCCATTTTCTCCTACTCTCTTATTCACAACAGAAGAGAGGGACGCACACCTGCAAAATGAATCGATTTCAAATACCCATTTCCTACAAAAATTATTATTATTATTACTAAACAGTGACCAACAGATGAAATCAAGAAATCAAACTTAAAGGAGCAGTTACCATAAAATCACAGCTCAAACAAAAAATTCGTGATAAAATGTATAAATACTAACAAATCATACGCATCAGCGAGGATTCACTTCAAATTTTGAATCTGAATTTATCACTAAGTAACCACAATTACACCAATCTGAATCTAAAGGCTAAAAACAAAAGTTAAAGAAAGAAAAAAAAAAAAATATATATATATATATATATATATATATATATATATGCAATAAATCAAATAAATGAAAAAAAAAAAATCAAAGAAGCATTGGATATGATGTGAAATCCAAGAAAGGAGAAAATTGAGCAGTTGATCGAATCTTCACCTTTTCCTTCTATGTTAGTTTTCCGCTCTCCCCCTCTTCCTGTTTTCCGCCACCTATTCCCTTTGATTTTTAGCCCCACACCATTATATAAATTATATCATAAATATAATATTTATAATAATATTAATAATATATATATTATTTTTAACTTATATTTATATTTTTTTTTGAGGCAACGTATACTTATATTTGATATATAATTAAAGTTTAATTTATTTAAGTCAATTTGATATTTGATTTTGTTTTAAGACCCATTTTATGCAGGTCTGAATGTCAAAATTTTTCATTTTATATTAGGCAGCGTTTGGCAATTATTTTAAAACCCCAACCATCCCCCAGCCCCCCCCCCAAAAAAAACAAAAAAACTCATGGCTTGTGCCAACCTGCCTATCTACAAGCCACAGGGAGGCGAGGCCCGTTAATTTGGGATCTCCCACTTCCAATATTGCCCGTGTTTTCGTCTTTTATTATAGTAATTTTTTAAAAATGATATTTAATGATTTATATGTATTATAATTTCTAATTAAAATTAAGATTAAGTGTTAATATGAAAATCAATTTTACAATTTAAACAATTCTTATTACTATAGGAATTTATATATTTTTTAATTCATAATTATTATGAATAGTTGATATCAACAACTCTTTAATTAACTTTTAAAGAAAGTAATTAAGAAATTAAGAAAGATTAATTCATTTTGTAGTCTATTCATTGATGAAAACAAGTCGTTAATATGCATATTATGCAGATATTTATTAATATTATTTATTTAAATTTATATAAAATTTATTTAAATTTATATAAAATTTTTTAAAATTTATTTTTATATTTGTTTATTTGAAATATTTTTTTTATTATTAATTTTTAGTTTAATCAATATAATTTCATTAATTAATTATAAAATTAAAAACATAATCCAATTCTAGTATTTTTCTAATTCATTTTATTATATCATAATATCTATCATAAAAAAAAAATTGGCGAGAGATATATTAAAATAAAATAGGCTAAAAAAAGAATATAATTTTTTTTTAAGAATTTGAGATACAAAATGAATTAAATATAAATGATAATTTCAAAATTCATTTAATTTAAAGTGTGTCATATCTCATCTAATTATCATTTATTATTACTACTTATGTATCAAAGTAATATAAGTATAAATCTAACAATGTATCAAGCAAATAATCTATATTTTTTTTATTTTGATTATAAAAAATTTTATTTTTCACATGATATTTAATGTACACATGTTGAAAATCTAATAGAGAAAATTTTAAATTCTAAATATTTTTATCATATAATTCAAAGTTAGTAAACAATGATGAAAATCAAATTTAGACTTTAAAGTTTTAAAAAATTTCTTTATCTTTCTCTCAATCTCTTAATTTTTTTTTTTCTTTTTGTCTTTTCAAGCACCAGCTAGTTGGTTTGGTGATATTCCTTTTCTCTCTCTTTCTCTCTTATTTTTATATTACTATCAGATTTAATTATATTTATAAATATAAATATTTAAATTTTTTATTATTTTCTTATTTTGCAATAAATTACTTTAGATTTGACTACATTTATATATTTAGATATTGGATGTGTTATTTTTATACCTTTATGATGTTGATTTAGTATTTTATATATTTTTACTATCTTTTTAAAGATTATACATTTTTTTTTTATAAAAGTTCATTATCCTTTTGTTTTTTCTTGAGTTTTTGAATTTTTTAGAATCTATTGTTGATGGCCCTTGATCTTAAACTTATAATGAAATAACTCTACAAAAGAATAGAAACGAGCTAAAAAGGGATTGGGATTTCTACAAACACTCCTATGCTTGAGTTAAAATTGGTGAGTTTGAGTTTTGAAAGATTATAGATAAGAGGTGATAAGAGATAGTGAGAAAGTCATTCGTGCCTTTCTGTGTTGTAGAGATAATAGTTTATATTTGTGTGCGATAATCATTGTGTTCATGTAACTGACATTGAGATTTGAGAAAGCTAATTGTCCCTATGATTGCATGATTTCTGGAGATTAAGAAAATAAATATATTATTGATCTTTAAAATATTATTAGCTATTACATTAATTGACATTAACAAGGTTGATTGTCCAAATGATTGTTCAAATAGTACCATCATTCAATCTTCATGTCTTCATTTGCCTAAAAAACTACCTATTCATAGGCAAATATTTGTTTGTGAGGCGTTCAGATGTATAAGAGCTATTAATGGTTTTCCCTCCCAACAATCTTATTTTGACATTAATGTTAGTAAGACACCCTCTTGTTAACTTCATCTTTTAGCCAAACCTATCTTTCTAGACAAATATTATTCTTTTTAAATGCATCCCTTAGATATCCTAAAATTTTAACCATATCCAGTTGGAGAGTCTTTTGGTTTTTTTTCCCATTTTTTAAAAATAACCACGCCAATTATTATCATCTCAGTTTGGGTGACTCAAGGCTGACTATTTGTTTGCCTATGATTGTTATTGGCACGATTATCTGCATTATCCTTCCATTATAAAAGGGTGGCATTACCCTTTATTTGTATCTTTATACTTTTTTGAAATTTTCGCGGCATTTTATCTAGCAAAAACCTTGTACTACACTTCTAGTCTTTATTGTAATCTTCTTTAGTTCTCTAGAATTTCCTTTGAGATAACTTACAAGTACTGTAACCTTTTTTCTTATCATATTCTTTTCTTCTACTCCTCTTTTTTGGGATCATGGACAAATCAAAATAGAGAGTGTAATTAGGGAAAATGATTTTGGGCCTCTCAAGAAATTTATACGAGATCCTTAAGGAGTATGAGGTCACAACATGCCCTTTAGGTTATAAGGTGCCAAATCCATTGGAAAAGGGGAACAGTGGTAGTATATAGGGAGCAATTAAAGGCAGGTCTTAGGTTTTTCTTACACCTTATCCTTAGGTTTCCTAAACCACTACACCATTCCCTTCACTCTAACACCATCCAGATCTTATGAAGTCTCATTGAGATATGTTAGGTGAAAGAAAAAGTCTTGAATAATACATTTATTCAAAACTTATACATCCTAACCCATCGATCTTTCAAAGCCTGTTTATCATTAATTACCAAATCCAGTGGCAAGATTATGTTCCGCCTTCCTTTTTCTGTGAAGGATTGATTGAATAAGTTTTTCTTAATAAACTATCCATCAGACCTAGATCTATTCCATCAAACCTTTATAGACAAACTCTCGGCCGTTCTTTAATCTTAAATGGGGAAAAGTCGACCTAAATGATGGACCTCACCACCAGCCAATTGGTTTGGTGGTATTATTTTTCTCTCTTATTTTTATATTCTGATCAGATTTAATTACATTTATAGATTTAAATATTAAATATTTTTATATTGTTTTTTTTATTTTTCAATAAATTACTTTAAATTTGACTAGATTTATATATTTAAATATTGAAGATATTAGTTTTATATCTTATGGATACAAATTTAGTATTTTATATACTTTTAGTATTTGTTTTAAAATTATATGTTCTTTTTTTTTTTATAAAAGATTATTGTCCTTTCATTTTTTTCTTTAGTTTTTGAATTTTTTAGGATTTCTTATGAATGTAAATTTTAACTTATCAATAATGTTTACACTATTTAACTTATTTAAAAATCATAGAAGAATCGATTTATGGTTTATATCGATCACTGAATGGAATGTGCCTCCCATTGCATTATAATTTTCAAGTATTTTATCATTCCAATTAGAGAATATTATAGATAAGTTATATTATATTGAGATTTTCGTACTTCTTAATTTATTGTTATTATTATTATATTTGTAAATTAAGTTATACAATTTATTAAGTCTATAGATAAAAGTTAATATGTTCCTTTAAAAAAAAGGTACAGCCAATTAAAATTTAGCCACATAAAATTTTCTTAAAATAAATTGGGAGTGTTGTTTATTTCAATCAATCAAAATTGGTTTCTTATATCATAATATCCTAAAATGAAAAATACATTTTTATTTAAATTTCCTATTATATTTTTTTCAAATTCAAATGC
>CATIWR010538872.1:0-10053 GCA_949677035.1 Omphalea diandra
ATTGCATTTATAATCAAAGCAAAAGGCAGAAGCACCATTAGAAGCGATTGGTTTGATGGGGGTGATGAAGTGAGAATGGAGAAGGAAATTGATTTAAGCAGCAGCAGTTTGTTTCATCTTAAACAACGCAGTTTTATTAAAAAAACCCAGTTCTCTCCGGTTCAAATTCTGTCCAGTTCAACCGGTTTTGTCCGATCTTGTCTGGTTTGATAGTCATCCGCTTTTTAAAGTGATTTTGAACTTGATAGCTGACTGATTCCTGATTTTACCGGTCCGACCGGCTGATCAGGTCCAGTTTTTAAAAACATGGTATTATCAAGGAAAAGCAGGAAACATCATATGATATGACAAAGAAAAATTAGTGGGGGAAGAGCAACAAATTAAATGCATTCAAATCAACTAAACTTTTATCTAACTAGTTCTCCCTAATCATTATATTAAGCTTCAAAAATTTAGTCCAAAGGCTTAACATGCACAGCTTGAACTTGCATTCATTACATATTTCTATCGCATAACTGATTATCCTTGAAGTTTTATCATCCTAGGTCAACCTCCCAAGGCAAGCCTCGAAGGCCGACTTTGGCGCTGCTGTGACCCTCTTCTTGAAGCACCCCATAATTTAGGGTACGATAACCACCCTGTCAACAAGTGAGCTAACTTGAATTCTGGTTTAGGAATTTCCTCCTCATCTTCATCATGGTGCTTGGAGTCGTCACTACGATCTGCAGTAGTCTTCTGTTCTTTCACTTCATGAACATATCCTGATGATGACCTTATAGTAACCAAAAATATTAGTTATAATATCAATTAGCATAATTAGAAATTTAAGGAAACAGCGTAATAGGGGAATATGAAATAAACAGAAAAGAGCTTATTGAGTTATTCCACTATCCAATATGGAAAATCAAATTAACGGACTTCACGGATATGGACAACTAATTCCAACATAAAAATAAACTAGTTAAAGGTTTCATACAGTGTTCATATTTATCATATTACCAATATTTCAGCTGTTGGATGCATTTTCTCATAGAGGTCTCAGATCAAGGACTAGTAGAGTGTTGATAACTGCAGTTATTGATATCATCCCACTTCAACATTAATGCTTAAGCTAGATTTCCATTACAGTGAGTCCTAAAGGATAGAGCTAAACCAGGGAAAAAACAAGATATGCTGGTTAGATAGGAGATTCAGAACTTACTGCTAAATGCCACAAAAACAAGAAGAGAGAGTTTGCTGCTGAAGCATCTTGCAGAGTTTTGCTTGTACCTGTGCTACCCGCAGAGTCTTCCAATGATGAGAAAAATCCCTCACTTTTCTAGTCACATCAGAATCCAACACCATCTCATTCCTCAAAACTATGTGATTAGTCAGGTTCAAATATATTCTTTTTAAGTCATTTGTCAGCGATTACACTTGCACATCCTAATTACTAAGTCCACTAGTAAAGTGGTTGGCCCAGGATAAATTAATTGTTGTATTATGCATTTTTTGATGTTGGCATGTCTAAGGAGCATCTACAAACTTTGCCATGCTGATGCAACACTCATGGACAATCCAACCACAACCGATTAGAGCTGAGTATACATACTCACAATGAGTATGGTTTGCGAGCAGAATGTTGATTCCTAGATTGAGATTGTATTTTTGAACTTGAATAATTGAGGGACATATGCCTAACAAATTGAAGCTGCAATAATCACAATAACAAGGTTTTCTAGATTTTAAGCAACCATATTTGAAGGAAAAGAATTTTAACAACAACCAGATATATAACCCAAGAGAGAAGCAGGAAAGCAAAAGCAATGTAACATCGCATCCACATAAGTAGTACAAAAGCAAAAGTAATGCAACAATGCTAGAGTTTGCATCTTGATACACGAATGGAGCAACCACCTTTTCCTTTTTTCTTTCCTCCTTTTCAAAAGGATAGGGAAAATTGAAGAATTATAGTAGATAAATGTAGTGAGCCCCAATGACAATGCACCCTCCTACTCATCACTACTTAACTTATTTTTTCTGCCTATTCACATAATGTCCATGTCAATAACCCCCACAGCATTCAATAATTATCAACTATATCACTTGAAATGACAGCAATGTGGATAACGGAATGCTAGAGAAGCAGAGGCCAGCTTGATTATTAGAAAGTGCAATGGGCTGCTTAGGAAAGAATAGAAAGTTCAAAACAAAAAATGTGAATTGATCCCATAAACTGGAAAAAAAAAAAAATCAAATGGCAAAGAAGAAATAACTTTACAGACTGCTGTATTGTTTCATTCAAGCAGAAACTACCAACTGCTAAGAAATCACAGATGTAAATCACGACAACTAACATATACAGACACAAAATGTGTGTAAGAGTGCTTTAGCTAAGGATTAAGTTAACAATACATGCTGTTATCTCTTGTCAAATCCCAATAAAATCAAATGCCACCAACAATAATCGTAGGTACAAGCCTTCTCGTGGCGGTGTCTACATCATCTAAGGCTATATTTGGCATGAACTAATTGATTAAATTTTACTGTAAGATCACATTCTTTATAATTGATCACATTTAATTATTCTCATTATCAAATATAGCATCATTTTTCCAAACTATAAACGTTATTCCAAAAAAATAAAATAAGTAAAATTAGGATGATAAATAAAAACCTGATCACTGTCCCTGATCCCAAAATTCCTAATAGAAGCTTTAGCATTAATTAGCTTCTGACCTTCATAGCTTAAGCAAAAATGGCCCCACACGTGCGACCTACGTGCCAAATTCCAAAAGAAACCCTAAATTATCCAAAATCCATACAAATATAATAATACAACACAAATGTAATTAAATTAACCAGCCATATAATATAATTACCATGAAATCTTGTCCTGGCCTTTGGCGAAGACATGAAAACTTCCTCCACTGCTTGCTTCACCTCTGCTATCGTAGCATTTCTTCCTACATGAACATCTAAACCCAATTACCAATCGTTAACTGCCACGTCATCACTTAATTACCACGTCATCACTTAATTAATAATAAACCACTTAATTACCGAAGGAAGAACCGTCCAGCTTGAGGACGGTGTGCTTGAGAGGTTGCTGAGGCAGCTTATGGTAAGAGTGGCGGCCGTCCGTACAAACAGCCTGGCGTTATCGTTTACGTCTCCCACACCGTCGACGTCGTTGAAGCAACGTCCGTCCGTCAAAGCCCTTAAAATATTACTGTTTTTATTGTTGCCATTAGCGTAAGTTTTGTGTTCTCGACGAAAAACGCTGCGCATTTTGAATTGAAATGATTAAGGTTTTACAGCCTGAAGATATCCGGAGAGTGAGAAGAGAGGGCGGGGGAGGAGAAGGGGAGTAGACCGTTACACTCTGAGGCGATTTTTGTTTCGGCAATTCGAGGCGTACTCACGCAAGGGAGTAACACTCGCTATGATGTATTGACACATGGAAGCATGGCTGTTCTTGGTGACGTCTTTTTGTTAACCGTTCTTTCATGTTGAGACTTCCAGAATGAAGTTAATTTTTTACTGTGTTTTAAAAATCAAATCAGAGTTAAATAGTTATATTTAATTGAACCAAATCCGAGTTAAATAGTTAAATAATGATTTCATCAATTTAATTAATTTATTTAAATAATTTATAAACAAAGATTATTAAAATATTTTAAATCTAAAAATATATTTATAACATTTAAAATAGAAAAAATTTAAATTTAATAAATTTAAATTTAATAAAATTAAATTTAATAAAATTAAATTAATAAATTAATTTTAAATTTTATTAATTAAATTCAATTTCCAATGCAAAGCTTTTGGTAGGATGATCAGTAGGGAGTACTAACGGGTGAATTTTGATTATGGACCACCACAAGTTTTGAATTCCAAATTAATATGCTTTGTTTTTGTTTTATGTGGGCTATTACACCCGTTGTCCTTAAATTCAGAAATTAATTTTACTGTTGTACATGTATTTTGATTTATAATGAAAAAATACATCATTTATTATTTCACCTTAATGACTATATGACTATTTCTGATACATTTTTGTGGCTTTCATTTCGCAAAAAATTTTATATGATTTTTGTGGCTTTCATTTCACAAAAAATTTTATATGGTTTCATTTAACGTTAATTTTAGTATATCAAGACTGCAATTATGGAAAAATTTTGACTAAAAATATTGACTGTAATTACAAATAGAGTGAAAATAAATAAAGCTAGAAATTTTTAATGCAATTATAAATAAAGAAAAAATATAAAATATTACTATAAAACTTAAAAAATATTTTTCTCGTATAAATCATTTTCATGAAATGAATAGAGCCTTAATATAAAGATTTTTCTTTATTCTCCATTTTGGTAGGAATTTCTTATCTTGAAAAGAATTCATATTAGATATTTTTTATTTTTGAAAAAGTAATTATATTAAATAATAAAATAAAAATATTTTATACTATATATATATATATATATATATGAGTTAAATCTTTTATCTTCCTGAATTTTAACCTATTTTAGTATTTAAATCTCTATTTTCTAAAATTATATCAAAACCTCATTATACTATGTGACAATTTCTTTTAAAACCATGTGAAATGAATATATTCCTCTTCATTTTCATTTGAATTTCCAATTTCTACCACCAGACACTACCTTCAAACAATCAAAACACAAACCACAAAAACTCATTCAAATCCTAGTTCTTCTACCTTCAAAATCCCAAAAAACTCATCGGAATCGAAACTCAACAATCCCACCTGAAATCGAAATCCATAAACTCCACAAACATCATTCACTGGCGATTTCCATAAAACTATCGCAACCCAAGAACCAAAACCTAGAAAACAAACAAATAATGAAACAAAAATCACATAAAAATCGAAATTGCAAAGAAGATCAAAAACCCAAATCGAAATCGAAAACAAGTATAAAAAAAAAAAACAAATCAACCCAAG
Source organism: Omphalea diandra (assembly GCA_949677035.1). NCBI lineage: Eukaryota > Viridiplantae > Streptophyta > Magnoliopsida > Malpighiales > Euphorbiaceae > Omphalea > Omphalea diandra. Next base: position 4,949 of record CATIWR010538872.1, read on the forward strand.
AACCAAAGCCCAGAAAATAAACAAATCGTGAAACAAAAATCACCCAGAAAATCGAAATCGCAAACAAGATAAAAAAAACCCAAATCGAAATCGAAAACAAGATCTGTGCAGCAAGCAAGATTTCTTTCCAGAATCCTCTTTTCAAGATTTATCTACTCCAAAATTACATTACCTGAAACCTATCCTCGCCACCGACATCTATCAGCTCGTCACTCTCCTGCAAGTAAGCGAAAACCCATGCGCAAGTGCTTCACATGGTGGGATCTCATCTGGCTAGCCTTCGGCTTCGTTGTTGGGTCTGGCACCTTCGTTATCACTAGCCTAGAAGCTCGTGATCACGCTGGTCCGACCATAGTTCTTTCTCCTGTTATTTCTGGTCTATCCGCATTGAATCCTGTTGCTGGTGTGTCTTTCTCCTTTCTTCGTGTTGATGGGTTTGATTCTTAAATGAAGAAAGGAAATAAGAGTTTTGATTTACCATGAGAAGAGTTTGAATTTGGGTCTGATTCTATTTTTGTATCGATGGGTTTCTGAAGATCAATATGTCGTGAATGAAAAGTTTTGATTACGAGAAAGTAAAGGATTTATCAAGATAAGGGTATTTTTTATATTTGCTAAAAAAAATTTACTAACATTTTGATTGTTAGACTTTGATTAACGGAAAAAAATTAAAAATTTGAAGAGATGATAATGTAATTTAACAGAATTAAAATATTAACTTATTTTTATATAATTTTTAAAAATAAAAAATTAAATGATATAATAAAGTAAAATGCAAGGAATCAAAATATTTAATCCTATATATACATTTATGTTTTTCGATTTTTCATGGGAATCTAATTCGAGAATTCTCATGGAGCAGGAAACTTTCGCTCTACTTTAGACCTATAAGAAAAAGAAGTAAAGATTTTTCACTTCATCAGTGCAAATATCTGCACAAGGCAAAAACTTCTCATTCCATCCCATGCGAAACTAAGAATCTTCATTTCCATTTCTACTAACAACAATTGTTACAGAAGAGTGATGATATTGCACCGGGGAAGTAATATTGTTCATAACAAAACGTCTGCGCGGTATTTTATATGAGGTGTATGGATTTCATCTTCTTACTAATGGTTATACTGTTGGAAAATATAATAAAAAAATTTTACACAATAGCAAAAGAAAATTAATATAATAAAATTATCATATCAGAAAATATAAATATACAGGACCGATATTATTGACATTTTAGAAATGATTTATGTTGCTACCTAAGTGCAAACAACAATAACGATATCTTATTTTATACTCATTAAAAAAAATATATCTTATTTTACACTCATTAACTTATTTTCAAAATACAATAAATCACTCCAAATTATTTTAATATGCATTTAGATTGAAAAATTGGCGAATTCTGAAATGTTCAATTACAGTCCAAGATGATTTTTTTTTTTCAAGATAGTTTAAAGATATGAAAAACAATAGTAAGCTTAGGAATATCAGATTAGATCCCTCATCCCCAATATTTAAAAAAAAAAAAAAGAAAATGACAAATATTGAGAATACAATATTTATTTCCTATGGTTTCAATGGTATTTTTTGTGAAAAATTATGTATATTCAAATCACCAAATAATTCTAATAAACGCCATGCCATTTTATTTACTTTTTGAGTATGTTTAGTATGTTGGGAATGCACTTAATAATAATGTTTTTAGGAATCAAAATGGATCAGTCACACAACTTAATAAAATTGAGAATTACAACAGTTTTGTTTAATTAGGATTAAAAATTAGTTGATTAAAAAATCATTAACATTTTTAAAATTGGCTCAAATTAAAATTATATTTTTCTGTGAAAATTTAAAATTTTTAAAATTACCATAGTTCATTCAAAATTTAAATAATAACATATTTTTTATTATTTTATCATACTATAGCTTTTTATTCTTAAATATATGTTTAATATTATTTATAAGATTTTATGTAATACCTTATTAAACAGAATTAATTAAATTAATCAAATTAAAAATAATCGATTCAATCTACTATAATTCAATTTTAAAAATATTATTTGGCACGGCATTACAAATAATTTTGTTATATGTTTCGCGTGGGTGGATACCCAACAAATTTGTCCCAAGAATAACTTTTTATCTGCTTTAAAATTTTTATAAGAAAATATTTATTTATAAAAAATATTTTATAATATTTGAAACACATTCAAAAACTAAAATTAAAAATAAAAATAAAAAAGAAGAAAACTCCACGATGTTGTCCAAGTGAAAAACCAAATAAGAATTGGGCTTAGAGAAACAAGAAGCAATCCCTTAAGGCGGTAGAAGAGCTGCCTTCACAGCCCACTCACACGCCACCCACAAATTATATCATCTGAGTTTATATTATTTCATACCTCTAATATCAAAATATAATATTTTATTAAATTTTACACATATGATTTATATATATTAATTGTTAATTATATATATATATTTGATATTATACCACTTATATATTAATATTAATTTACATGCAAATTAGGGTTAAACAGTAATATATTGAAATTCATGAATAAATCAATAAAATAAATTATTAGCTCAAAACTAATTGATTAGTGTATATGCATAAATAATATATATCAATAAATTTTTTGATAATTTATTATATTATTATTAAAATATTAATTTAAAATTAATTTATTTTATTGATTTAAATGTATATGTAATTTAATACTAATGTATGTATAATTTAAAACTAATGTATCAATATATATGCAGAAAATAATATATATCAATAAAATTTTTTAGAATTTGTTACGTTATTGTTAGAGTATCAATTTAAAATTAATTTATTTTTTATTTATTTATTTTATGAGTTTTAATATATATGCAGTTAAAATTTAAAATATATATAATTTAATATCAATATATATATATATATAATTTAAAATTAATATATGTACAGTGAAACAATAATATATTTTAAAATTAATAGATCAATGTATATTTAAAAATAATATATTCAATAAAATTTTTTTATTTTTTATATTATTGATAGAATATTAATAAAAAATTAATGTAATTTTTATTAATCTATTTTATAAATTTTAATATATATATAATTTAATATTAATATATATAATTAAAATTAATTTAAATGTAATTTAATTTTAATGTATATAGAGATCTGTTTTTTTTTTTATAAAAAAAAATAGTATGTGTGATACTTAGCTGCGTATTAACCCTCACTTTTGTCGCATCTTCATCTGGTTCTACGTATCGAATGCCACCGCCACCGATCTCAAAATGAGCATATATTATAACATCCTAAGCCCAACAATGTGTAGTCTCTCGTTCGACTTCTCTCTGTCCGCCTTCCTTTAGAACTCCCTCAGTAGCAGAGGCCAGGGAGTCACGGGAAGAGCAGCTCTCGCTTCAGCTATCCAAAACCCTAAAACCACAATTACTACAACGTTTAATTTTCGACTGACATATCAAAACACATACACGAGTTGTACATGTACAGATCCCCTCCTTGTACCGATTTCGGGGTTTTGAGTTGATTATTTTTTGGTTGTTTTTTGGAATTGAAACGACATGTGGAACAACAACTTGGAGGCGCATATTGCGCCTCCGGGGACAGTGCCACCGTCGATACCGCCGCCGCCTGTACCAGCGCAGCCGTCGTACACTGTCCTAGCGGCTCAAACGCCTCCCACGCCGGCTGAGGCGGAGGCCAAACTGGAAGAGAAGGCGCGGAAATGGCAGCAGCTTAATACGAAGAGATATAGTGATAAGAGGAAGTTTGGGTTTGTTGAGACGCAGAAAGAGGACATGCCGCCTGAACATGTCAGAAAAATAATCAGGTGAGATTTTTTAGGGTTTATTTTTGTCTGAAAATGACGGTATTGTTGGTTAGTATCTGACTTAGTTGTGTTTCTGGTTTATGGTTTAGTCCTGTGTTTTTGGCGCTGGTTTTTATCTGATTTCTGTTTTTCTCCGCTTTCCACTTATTGGTGAGTGTTGGTGTGTTTCCTTTTTACCCCACATGTAATTTTTTGGTGTAGATTTTGGTTCTTGTATGTTAGTTCATGAATGGTGTCTTTGATTTTGTTTTACTAATGAAATTCCAGAATACTGAATGAAATCGAGTTATCATGTCTGTTTCTCTCATGTAGTTGTCATATTAACTCCTCATGTATTTGGATGTGTTATGTACGCGAGTTGATTCTAAGTATGTATTGGTTATTATGTTGCGAGTTGAATTTGAATATATATATGTAGACTTTTTCTTGGGCAGGGTATTTTCGGAGAACTTTGTTATAGCTCCATTCTGTGGAGCTGGAAAAAAAGCATTTTCCTTGGACATGGTTACTAAGTTTGTTCTGCTTTGCTTTTTGACAGAGACCATGGGGACATGTCCTCCAAGAAATTTCGTCATGATAAACGTGTGTATCTTGGAGCTCTTAAATTCATTCCACATGCTGTTTACAAGCTTCTTGAGAATATGCCAATGCCCTGGGAGCAAGTTCGTGATGTGAAGGTTCTATACCATATCACTGGGGCTATCACTTTTGTGAATGAGATTCCATGGGTTGTTGAACCTATTTACTTAGCTCAGGTATATTAAATCTGTGTGGCTGTGGGTATCGGTGTGGATATGGTTTGTACATGTCTTGCTTTTTAGGCATTATTTGAGTATTTGGTTCCTTTGTTTACCTCCTTTTTGTCACAGCTGATTGACTTCTGATATTTTTGTGCAGTGGGGTACAATGTGGATTATGATGCGAAGAGAGAAGAGAGATAGGCGTCATTTCAAGAGAATGAGGTTTCCACCATTTGATGACGAGGAACCTCCATTGGACTATGCTGATAATTTGCTAGATGTTGATCCACTAGAGCCTATTCAACTGGAGTTGGATGAAGAAGAAGATTCTGCAGTATACACTTGGTTTTACGACCATAAGCCTCTTGTCAAAACGAAGCTTATTAATGGTCCAAGTTACAGGAAGTGGCATCTCTCCCTTCCCATCATGGCCACTCTTCACCGGCTGGCTGGACAACTCCTATCTGATCTAATTGATCGCAATTATTTTTACTTGTTTGACATGGAGTCCTTCTTT
>CATIWR010539042.1:0-17596 GCA_949677035.1 Omphalea diandra
TATATATATATATATATATATATATATATATATGTATGTATATATATAAACAATATAAATATAGAGTTTATAATCTAAAATTTATTATAATGAAAATTAATATTTTATAATATAATATCATTTAGAAAATATTTTTTATAGACATGTTATTTTTTGTGAAATAAACAACATTTATGTTTGTTAAAATCTAAAAAATAATTTTTTTAAAAGAGAGAATTATTTTAAAGTATAAGTTATTTTCTTTAAAAATGACTTAAATTTCTAGTGTTAGCGAAATTTTTTTATAGTCAAAATTTTTGAACATACCAATAACAAAAAAAAAATGCATAAAATATTTTTAAGAAAAATATTTTTCACGAGATAACAAAGCTTAGTATTTAAAAATGTTGCTATAGTGACTTTGTATTCACAAAACTTACATTAAAATATTCTATAATTACTTATAAAGCAAATCCCTTTATTTTTTTTATCTTAAAATTATATTTTTTATAATAACAATATCAAACTCACCCTAAATAATATATTTTTAAAAGCACTATGAGGTCACGCGGGAGTATCTTATGAATAAAAAAATGAACAATAATTTTTTTTTTAAAAAAAAGATTCTCCTCATAGTTCCCGCCATAGAGAGTTGAGTTCGCTTGAAAACAAAAGAAACGCCTTGCCCTTCCCGGGCTCGCTTCCCACCAAATCAATTTCCCAATATAAATTTCACTCTTTCCCTTAAAACATATTCTCCAAAAAATCTCTATGTTTTTAATCTGTGTTTGCAAATTCTAACAGAACACCAACAAATGGATGCCAAATTTCAAGCGTTGCCTCCTCTCAAAAGATTCAGGCTGTTGCAACAACTGGAAGAAGGCAAAGAAAATGCACCACCATCTCATTGCAACTTCCGTCCAAGAAGCGAAAGGAGTCCCGCACTTCTACTTACTACTGCTTACCGGCCAAGAAACGGGTGCGGGCACTCCAGCCTGATTTGGTTTCAAGTAACCCCCTTTCACCCTTTGATCTCAACGTCGAGTATAGACCCTCATCTCTTGATGAAGAAATGAAACCAAATGAAGAAAAAAAGAAAATCCCACTTCCCATCAATACTAATCGTTCTGACACAGAATAGGATAAGGACCTCCTACTTCTCAATGAAAATGCTCATTTTACTGAAATCAGTGATCAAGAAGAACAAGAAAAAGAAAGAAATGAAGATGAAGATGATGATGGGATTGCTTGTGCAGTTTGTCGAAGCACAGATGGGGATCCAACTGATCCCATAGTGTTCTGTGAGGGGTGTGATCTGATGGTACACACCACGTGCTATGGTAATCCTTTGATAAAGGGTATTCCAGAAGGTGATTGGTTTTGTACCCAGTGTCTGGAATCTCAAACCGACAATCAAAGCAAGGCCTTTTCTTGTTGCGCCTGTCCAACAAAAGGCGGGGCTACGAAGCGCACCATCAATGGCTTGTGGGCCCATCTTGTATGTGCAGTTTTGGTCCCTGAAGTGTTCTTCGAGGACCCAGATGGCCGCGAAGGAATTAATTGCTCTAAGGTTCCTAAGAGGCGGTGGGAAGATAAGTGTTGTGCGTAAGAGCAGAAAAGGGTGTGTTATTCAGTGCTCTGAGCCTAAATGTCCCATGGCATTTCATGTTACTTGTGGTTTAAATGATGATCTCTGTATTGAGTATAAACAGGGCAAAAAAAAAAAAGGAGGAAACAATTGTTGCTGGGTTTTGCAAGATCCATACTGAATTGTTGAAGAATGTTTTTTATTTTTTTTTATTTTTGGTTTAAAAAACTGGTGTATGCTAATTTTATTTATTGACTTCATTCAATATTTTGGGTATTATTCTTGATGGGTTCTTACCCTTTTTGCAGCAACAATAGACAGGGAAGTTCAAGATTGTGGCCAGAGAAGATCACAGGGAGTAGGGTATTAGCTCTTGTGGAAGTGCTGATTGACATGGAAGTTGCGGATTTTCTTAATCCCTCGAGTAGTTTTCATTTTCCCTTTGTTCAGAATTCAGTTCGGTAATCTTGATATCTTGGACTGATGCAAGGAATTTATTATATATTTTAGGTTTATGTCAATGCATATACTGCTCAAGTTAATGTCATGCATATCAATAATTAGTTAACCTACCAACCCTGGGTTTAGTTTTGTTAAAATAGTTTGTGAAAGAAATAGAATTTCGCTGATACTATGAATTTCAGATCCCGCTTATAACTCTTTTTACTGGTCAATTTGATGGAAAATTAAAAGATGGTATCTGTAGGATATACAACCGATACATCCTGACCATTGATTACAAGGGTTGCATGTGAGAAAAGCCCCAAACTGATGTTTAAAAAAAAAAAAAAAAAAAAAAAAAAAAAAAACTCAACAAAGAATTTCATTAAAAAAATAAAAATGTTAAGTATAATCAAATACGGCTGCAGCGCTTGTGAGCAATTCGGAAGCTCTGCTCAATGAAAGTTCGTTTGAGCTTATTTGCGTAATAAGCAAGTGATTCTCAAACTTTATTTTCAAGTTCATTTAATAAACGAGTTAAGTTTGAATAACAATATGTTCAAGTAGTTTAGGCTCATGAATAATTTATTTATAGGCTTGTAATATATTCATTTAGGAGACTCAATTATAGACTAAAAATTTAGCTCATTTAAATAGCTTAATTATATTAGTAGTATTTATTTATGGATTTTTTTCCCTTTACTTAGACGCATGAAAAGTATAGAAATATGCATAACTTATAAATATGTATATAAATTAACAGTCCAGAAAAAATAGGGATTATAAAATATAAATTAGAGAAAAAGGAGGAATCACCTAATTTAATACAAAGAATGCAAATAAATCAACCATAAATAGCAATAAATTCATAACAACTGAAATATATCACAAATAATATAAACATTATATTAAACAAGTAATTAAACAAAATTATTACAGAAAAGACAAATATCATTTGACCATTATCTATTCATATTTTTATCTATTTTGCAAATATTTCATTCTGAACTATTCTAAATTTATTAATTTTACATCATTGCCATATTTTATAAACAAGAATCACAACATATTTCAAGTTATTCACAATAATTCAAATTGCATATTAATTTAACCTAACCATTCCAATGCCAATCTCATCATAATTCAAATTATAGATTAAATTGGACCACCTAAAAGTCCTAATTTTTTACATATTTACTATGTATGATTCCTGTTAATGCATAATGCATACTCACCGAGTAGGTTATAGATGTATATAATATTATCTTACTCTCTAGATTGACAGTGTCAATTAATTTTTCAGGTAGTAGCTGATCCGATAAATTATTTTTAGTAGCTCCACGATTCTTCATTCTTGTAGGCATATTATCTAATATACATTCCTAACCTTTTTCAAATTTTAAAACTTCATAGTTTTGTGTAGTAAGACTTGTATACTGTTAAATATTAAGGATTTAGATACTATATTCAATTTTGTCGTGTTAGCATGGATGGTAGGAATTGATCCATCTTTCTCAATATTTGATTACTGACGTAGACCATGAACTTTACTATATATGTAAATTATGATAGACGCTATTTATTATCATTGCAAAACCTCAATAATCATTAATTAAAAATTAGTTGAGATTAAAATAATATAGGCTTTCTACGAATTTCGGTGGCTTTAAGTTTATCAATTATCTACCACCGGTCACAGTCTAAATGACATTGTGATAGTTAGGAGTTCATAAAAATTGGTGATGCCATCATATGAACTGTCTTTGGTCCGAAATCGATCAAAAATTGAGATTTGATTGATCAATTATTTTGACATTGTTTGACTTGCTTTTTAGGTAAAAGTTCATAAAAATCTTATGAAGAGAATTTTTCTATAGAAACTTAAATCATTTAGAATAGAGCTTTGCTTAGAGAGTTATGGCTGATTAAAGTTTTTGCCTTTATTTGTCCAAAACAATGCCATTTTGACCTTCTCCTAGCTAGAGAGCTAGTCAACGGTCTGTGCATACCAAATGGTGCCCACGTGCATCCCTCTCTCTCTCTCCATCGCATTATAAGGTGCAAGATTGTCCCACACTTGCTGAGTTTTGCTTAAAGCTAAAACACTGCTATTTTAGCTTTAATATCATCATCGTCGTCATCAAGATTTTCATAAATAGGATCTCCCATATAAGATATTTACATTTCATAAATTTTTAATTCTCTATCTATAATTAAATTAATTCTATAAAACATATAAATTAAATTAATTCTCTTAAACATAAATATAATATCTCACTTAAAAAAGTTAATATTAAATTTACTTAAATCAAATAATAAATCATCCATAACTAATTTTTCTCACAACATAAAATATATCTCATAAATAATTTAATCTTGCAAATTTAATAAAATATTCTCACCTAAATAACTTTTATAAATAATTATATTAACATGCATAATTAGATCCTTCATAAATAAATAAATAAATCATATTGTTTTAATAACATCATTGCTCTACATTAAATTGACTTAAATAATTAATGTCCTTAACATAATCTAATTAAATTCTTTAAATATTTACTTCACATAATTTATTCACATAATATAATTAGCTTTAAAATCATATAAACCATATATTCATATTGACTTAAATTAATTTTCATAAATTCCTTAAATTTGAATTAAATTCCTACTTAAATAATTAATTTCATATTTTTAATCATTAAATATACAAATTTTTACATAAAACTCATCTTAAAATATTAAACACCATCATATGCTCATTTATATTTAAATTCTTAAATATATAAATTTCATTAAACATAACTCATTAAACATAATTATTAATAACCTTAATTTGATAATCTCATTAATACAAAATCATTTCTGTTTAAAATACTCATATATATATTAAATAATATTCTTAAACTCATTAAAATATATATAATAATTATTAAATCATTAAAATTTAAAATCATATGAAAAATCAAAGAAAGTATACTTAAAATAGCTCAAGTTACTGAGATTTTCTATAGCCAAAATCTAGACCTTAAGACCAAACCTTAGGATAGTTAGTTGAAAGTTCATTATGTGAAACTTATCTTGGAATTTCCATTTGACAGTTTAATCTTTTTATATTTTCTCCTTATTTGTTGCATAAACATGATTCAAACTTCAGTTTTTCTTAGTTTTCAGTATAAACACTCTCAAAGCTCTCCTTCCATCCATGGTTACTAAACCAATGTTGGAGAACTTAATTTGATTACTATCACTTCATCATCTTTCGAGCCTTATTTGGTGATTTTCTCCTCTTTTCAAGTAATTTTACCATTTGTCATCAAGTATATATGCTTGTTTTATTGTTAAATAGATGAGTTCATGATATGTTTGAGCTACATTGAGGTGGGAAAAGTAAAGATCTATGTTAGGATGGATTGATTGATTATGTAGTACTCAAATGAAGTTTTGCAAGGAACAATGTACATGGATCAAATACTTGTTCCTTTGATGATTATTGAGTTTATAAATATTGTTTAGCATAGTAAACTTCATATTTGAGATGCGAATTGTATCTTGAATAGTGTTTTATATTTTGGTTGATATGGAGTAAACATTGATGTCTTAAGGAGCTTAATGAACATTCTTTGTGTAAATTAGTTTTGTTGTAAAACTATTAATATTATTTGAGTTCTTTGATGATGTTTAACACTCTAGACCTTATGGTTTGTAACACTCATTTTCTTTTGTTATACACACACACACACACACACACACACACACACACACACACACACAGACATATATGTGATGTTTCAATAGTTACTATATTTCTAAACAAAGTGATGTTTCCTACATAAAAAAGGTCTTATATTTCTAAATAAAGTCATTCTAAGTAGGAAACACATTATAGACAAGAAACCTAGCTAAATAGGAAATAAATAACTTAAAAGTTAGCTAATCAAAAAGAGAATCCAAATTGCCTTAAAGTCACACGACTGTGTGTGGCTATAATTTCATTTTAGGAAAAAGTGATGCCTTGAAGTACAATTGTGTTTCAAAGTTGTGTGTTTTCCTTCTTCACTACCTAGAAGCTCCATTGTAAGGCACGACTATGTTGTATGATACATGACCATGTGCTATGCCTTGTGTCTTTATTTCTTGCTGTCCAATTGAGACATAATTGTGCATTGTAGGGAGTATGGCCATGTGTCACCCTCTTCTTCCAAATAAGCTTCTTTTGACTTATAACTTTCTTCTTGATGTTCTTCCCATGCAACTAAGGTATAAAAGGCTTGGTTTTAGCTTGAAGAAGATCTTTCAATTCCATTTTAAATCTCTATGATCAATCTTTACAAAGCTTCTTTCATTCTTTTAATCATTGTTCTAGTTTTTGGACCTTTAATTCCTTGCAATAGATCATTGAAAAGTTTGTTAGTATTTTGATCTCCATCATTCCCCCCCCTTTCTCGAAAGGATTCACCCTCGAATCACTTATATCAAATAAAGATAAATCAACAACATTAAAAGGATCACTAATACTACCATAATTGATAGGTAAATCAAACTTGTAGGCATTATCATTGATCCTTTCTAAGACTTGAAAAGGTCCATCTCCTCTTAGTCGTAATTTTAATTTCCTTTGTATATGAAACCTCTTTTTACTTATGTGCACCTAAACACAATTGTTGGGTTTAAATACAACCTTCATTCACCTCTCATTAACTTGCTTAGCATATTGCTCATTCTTCCTTTCAATGTTAGCTTGACCCTTAGCATGTAAATCCTTCATAAAATCTGCCTTTTTCTAACCATCAAGATTAACATGCTCATTAGCGGACAAAGGTAAAAATACAAAGGAGTTAAAGGATTAGAGCCATAAACAATCTTAAAAGAGGAAAAAAAAGTAGTGGAATGAATAATTGATTGTATGCAAACTCAACATGTGACAAACACTTCTCCCAATATATTAAGTGCTTTTAAATAATAATGTGCAACAAAGTAGTGACCATCCTATTGACTACTTTAGTTTTTATATTCGTTTGTCGATGTGCAATAGTAAAAAATAAAAGTTTAGTTCCCATTTTACTCCACAATGTGCACCAAAAATGACTCAAGAACTTAACAATCCTATCATTAACAATGGTCTTAGGCATACTATGCAAATAAACCACTTCTTTAAAGAATAAAATAGTAATATGTGTTGCATCATTAGTTTTAAAACATGTAATGGAATGAGCTATTTTCTTAAACCTATCAACAACAGCAAATCAACAAATATGATACCAAATCCACTTGGAGACCTTGGTAACCCTATGACAAAATCCATGGTAATATCAATCCAAGGTTGAGCAGGCATGGGTAAAGGGGTATATAAATTATATGGTTTAACCTTAGACTTTGCTTACCTACATGTAATGCAATATGCCAATTAGATTGCACATCATGCTTCCTATTAGGCTAATAAAAATGCTCATGCAATATGTCTAAATCTTTTGCACACTAAAATTTCCTATTAAACCACCCCCATGGGTTTCCTTAACAAGTAATTCACGAATAGAAGAAATCGGCACACACATGTTACCTTTCATGAATAAAAATCATTCATTCCTATAGATTGATCAAATGTATTTTTAGCAAATGCATCCTATACTTGGCCAAAATCAACATCATTGGCATACAAATCCTTAAGCAAATCAAAACCAAGTAATTTAGTTTGCAAAAAAGTAAGTAATGTGTACCTTCCTGACATTGTTTTTAAAATCAGACTAGTGGTCGAACCAATTTTGTGATCAGTTCTTGGGTCGATCGGTCTAACTGGTCCAGTTTATAGGTCTCATTTAATATATATTTCAAATTTTATATTTCATGAGAAAAATAGTAGAAATTTATAGAAAATGATAAAAAATCTAAAAAATTTAGCAAAAATAATACAAATGATAAAGAATTGTCATAATGCATTTGTTTATGCCGATTTAAGATAATATCAACCTAACATTACGTTAAAATAGTCTAAAAATGAAGCTTAAAAGTTATTTCTTGCACAACACAAGACAAATTGAAGTACCAAGTATCGAGCCACGATAGGAACACACCATCATCAAGCAAAAATGATTTGCGCCAAGACTTAAGGAGTTTGTGCATTCACAAGAAACAATTTATTGGTTCTTTAAAAAAAACTGGTGAAATGTATGCCTATGGTTAAAGGATTGAGGAATAAAGAATTTGCTCTTGATATAAATAATCACTCATTCTAAATGTCAAAGCATAGAGTTATATATTTCCTCGATGTTCAAGAATTGCAGCAAAACATGAAAACTAACAAAACACAACCCATCAAAGATAGAATTCCAGAAGAACCAAGTGCCAAAGCTAAATAGAAAAGAGAATTGCAATAAACAAACTTGTTAAAAAAAGGACTAAGTTCCTTCCTTTCTCTAATATATCTCTCTTCAGTTGGGTGTGATGAAGAAGAGATGATGTTGATGGTTTTGGTGATTTGCATTGATTTATGTTTTTAGTTAAGCAGAGAATAAGGCTAAATGTTTTGATTTAGGGATGGTGTTTTGCATTTTTTTATGGAATAGAGAATAGGGCAAGTGTCAAACATGAGAGAAAAAATAGTAGTGTTTATCCCGAAACCAAATGATGGCATTTAGTAAAAATTGATTCTATCTGGTTTGAGTTTCTTTTGGTTCACCTGGCTTTGTTTGAGATTTTCTAGTTCTTCCCAGTTTGACATGTGTCTAGTTTTTGAAGTAGTTTTAAACCAACCATTTAGCCAGTTCTTGATTTTACTAGTCTGATTTTCAGAACCATGTGTTATAACATTTTTTTTCCTTTCCATGATTATACTTGATTATATAAGGAAATGTTTCAATGAACTCTAACCATTTGGCATGCCTTTTATTAAGTTTACCTTTAGTTTTCAAGAAATTTAAGCTCTCATGATCAAAATAAATAATGAATTCCTTTGGCCATAAATAATGCTTCCATGTTTCAAAAGCTCTCACTAGTTTATAAAGCTCTTTATCATAAGTAGGATAGTTCAATATCGTACCTTTAAGCTTTTCATTAAAATAGGTAATGAGCTTGGACAAACAATCCCTATTCCAACTCAGATGCATCATAATCTACCTCAAAAGCTTTGTCAAAGTTAGAAAAACATAACAGAGGTGCATTAGTCAATTTTTCTTTCAAAGCATTAAAAGCTTATTCATGCACATCATCCCATTTAAGAACAACATTTTTTTAACAAGTTCATTCAAAGATGATGTAATGGAAATTTTTAACAAACATTTGATAGAAACTTACTAAACCATGGAAACTTCTTACATCGTTTGCATTCTTAGGTGTAAGCCAATCCCTTATTGCCCTTACCTTTTCTTCATCAGCATTAATACCTTGCAAATTAACAACATAACCAAGAAATACAATAGATTCCATGTAAAAAGTGCACTTTTTAAGATTAACACACAATTAATGTTCTCTCAACACATAAAATATCTCATGCAAATGCTTCACGTGTTCATTCAAATTCTTGTTACAAACCAAAATGTCATCAAAGTAAACTACCATAAATTTCCCCTATGAAAGCATGTAAAACATAATTATCAACCTCATGCATGTACTAGGAGCATTATTTAAACTAAATTGTATTACTAACCATTCATATAATCTATATTTAGTTTTAAATGTGATTTTCCACTCATCTCCCTCTTTCATGCGAATTGGGTAACAAACATTTTTCAAATCAATTTTGGAAAATAAGTAAAAGCCATGCAATTCATCAAGCATGTTATCTAATCTAGGGATAGGATATCTATACTTAACCATTATCTTGTTGATGGCTCGACAATCCACACATATATATTATGCTCCTTCTTTCTTTAGAATTAAGATGACAAGAATCAAAGATGGACTAAGGCTATCATTTACAAAGCCCCTTTGCATTAATTCACCTACTTTCCTTTGAATCTCCTTAATTTCCTTAGGATTAGCTCTATAGGCTAATTCTAGGAAGTTTATTTAGTGCTCAATACCTCTTAAGGGAGGTAATCTTTAGGGTGTCTCTTTAGGAAAAAAATCCTTAAAATCCTACAATAAATACCAAAACACTTGGCATAGATGGGTTAAGGTCATTAGAAGAAAGGTAAACATCCTTATACATGAGTACAAATAATTGTTGTCTAGCAATCAAAACATTTTTTACCTTACTCTTTTTTACAATTAAGATTTTTTTCTCACTGTTCTCTCTTTTTTGCACATTTTTCTTTTCAATTTTTATCACTTCCTCACCTTTACTTTTTTCTCTCTTTTGCACACTGTTTTGATTTTTCTTTCATCCTCACTTTTTTTTTTTCTCTTTTTACATATATTCTTTATTTTCCTCTTCTTTACTAATTTGCTTTTCTATTATTTTGTACTTTCTTGCTATTCTCAATTGATACTCATGAGCTTGCAATAGTTTGAGAAGAGTTAGTAGAAAACATCAATTATTAAGTATAAAGGGATGTATGGTCCTCTTATCAAATTGCCATGGTTGGCCAAACAAAATATGACCCGAATGCATTAGTGCAACATCACATAAAACTTCATCCACATATTTGTCAGTGGAAAAGGAAACCAACACTTACTTGTTAACCTTAACTTACCTACAATGATTAAGCCAAGTGAGCTTGTATGGTTTAGGATGCTTCATGGTATACAAATCTAACTTTTCTACTAATAATGTATTATTAATATTGGTACAACCACCCCCCATCAATAACTAGAGTCCATACATTGCCTTTAATATGGCATATAATATGGAAAATCTGCTCACATTGCTCCTCATCATCATCCTTTGGTTGTGCACTCAGTGCTCTTCTTATTACCAACATCTCATCATGAGTAGGTCCTTCAATCTCCTAATCCGAACAATCATCTAATAGTGGCATTTCATCATCGCTTGAGCTAACACTCTCTACATCACTATTGTCCAATAAGATCATGGTCCTTTTTTTAGACATTGAGAAGCAATATGCCCATGTCCTTAGCACCTAAAACACTTTACATCACGTGATTTAGAATTAGTTTTGGTTTCAATTTTACCTTTTGGGGTAGTAATCGAATCTTTTGGCTTTATCTCCTCATTAGTTTTGTGAAGGCTCTATTGTCTTTTGAATTAGCCCTCTATGAAGAAGTAGATTTGGCTCCTCTAGATTTGAGTTGCTTCTCCACCTTAATGGCTTTATGTAAAATCCCTTTCATATCTACATAATGTTATAACTCAAAAATGTCAGCAATCTCTTTGTTCAAGCATCCAATGAACCTTTCACCAAACTTTGTGATTTTCTATATAAATTGTTGTAATAATGGCTAGAGACAAACCTTTTATGCATTGTCAATTTCGTGTCCTCCCCATGTTCGAATAGGCCTCTTTCCATACCTTCGTCTATTACTCACAAATTGATCCCACCATATGCTAGCATAGTCAGTGAACTCTACGGTTGCCAATTTTACTTTATTCTCCTTGGAGAACTTATGATAATCAAACACATGCTTAATCTTTCATTCCCATTCTAGACTCTGGATCATTCTTGCCTTGAAAGTTAGAAATTTTCATCTTGATGTCACTTATGTTGCTATCTTTTTTAGAAATTCCATTCATGCCCTTGTTGGAAAATGATTCCTCCCAATCTAAATTGTATACTTCCTCATCCTCAATCACACACCTTCTAGAGGATTTAGAATTTAAGAGGGATTGTATGTCATCCAACCTTGCATTTAGTCTTTAAAACTATTTAATAGCAAGCTTCATGAATAATTTCATGTCAACCTCTTGTGGTTCCTTTTCATTACTAATGTATTGCAAAATTTATTGGTAATAAAAGAAAAATATTCCTCACCCACTCCCTTATGTGTTAACACTTGAATATATAATGATCACTCATGTTTCACACAATTTGTTGGGTTTTACCCTCTGATGATCTCACCACTCTTTGCCTTTAACCTTTCAAGTTAGCACTCTTTATGTTTTTAAAAGAATTTAAATCAATAAAACTCAAGAGTAATAAACAATTGATAACAATTTCAAAGATAAGAATTTCAAAGATTTAGTTAAGGAAAAAGGTTCCTTAAAGAAAAATAATCAAAGAGCCCTAAAAAAAAAAAAAAGAAAACTTCAAATGAAATAAAGGACATATAAAATAAATAACTAGGACATAATGAATTGAAGGCACCAAAGAAAATAACTTGTTTAAAGAGATACAAAGAAACACAAACAATTTAATTATGCCAAAAACAATTGAAATGAGATCCCTTTTAGTTTGGGATATGAAATTGTGATTGCTCTCTTTTTTCTTTTCTTTTTTTCATTTTTCATTTTTTTTCATTTTTTACTCTTTTTTTTTTATTTTAGTATAAAAAGATCAAACTAACACTTTGAGTTCAAGTCATGCAAACTCCAATAATGATAATTTAAAACTAAATAGTTATAGAGAATTATGAATTTTAGTTATGTATATTGAAGCATAACACCAACAATTTAAAAGCAATGACATTCAATTTAATTGATATACAAAAAAAAAAGAGAGCAAAAAACACAAAGAATTAGATATAAGAAGGAACTTAGATAAGATTGAGGATTAGAGAAAACAATGATGACATAAAGAAAACACAAATTAAAGAGAAACAAATGATAAATAAAGATATGTAACCTGATTTTAAAATCGAGCTTTAGTACCAATTGATAAAGAACCCACTAAGAGACTCGCCCTAAGAACTCTTTATATAAATTATTATTATGCCCAAGAAAGTTAGAAATCAAGTTGTTGATTAAAAGATTATAACTCTTCGGAAACTAAGTCATTAAGAACCCTAATCTTAAAGATACCATAAAGGGTGATCACTTCTTTTGATAACTCTAATTTTGTATTCTACCAAGAACATAAGAAAGCAAAGCATAAAACTTGCCAATACTCAATATTATTGATCAAAAGATATTGTTCATTCGTAATACAAGGCTATAACTTATATAGAGCCATACAAAATAAAGTCTCCTACATAGAAAAGATCTTATATTCCTAAAAAAAATCGTATCTCAATAGGAAACATATTTTAGATAATAAACTTAGCTAAATAGGAAAGAAATAACTCAAAAATCGAGTAATCAAAAAGAAAATCGAAACTGCATTAGAGTTGTACGACCACGAGGCATGACTGTGCATGGCTATGATTTTATTTTAGTAAAAAGTGATGCCTTCATGCACAATCATAATTCAAAGGTATGCATTTTCCTTCTTCACTACTTAGAAGCGTCATCTTGGTGCACGACTGTGTAGTATGATGCATGACCGTGTGTCCGTATTATGGCCATGTGTTTTCATTCCTGGTGCCTAATTGAGACATGGCCATACGTTATGGGGAGCATGGTTGTGTGCCACCTTTCTTGTTCAAAATAAGCTTCTTTTGACTTGTAGCTTTCTTCTTGAGGTTCTTCTTATGCAACTAGGGTGCAAATGGTTTAGTTTTAACTTAAAGGAGTCTTTCAATTGCCTTTTAAATCTCCATGATCATTCCTCATAAAGCTTCTTTCATTCTTTTAGTCTTTGCTCTAGTTGTTAGACTTTCAATTTCTTACAATGGATCATAGGAAAGTTTAATAGTACTTGGATGCCCATCATTAGGTCAATGAGATTGGTGCCAAAGGGGTATAAGGTTTTGAAAAAGGCTTTGTTAGTAGGGATAATGTTGCCATATGCTTTGCAATAAGGGTTATGTAGGAATAAAAGAAGATTTTTCCATGCTTGGACTTTGCAAGATGAGAGAATTGATCAACAAGGAATTTAGTAGTTTGAATAGGCTTGTTTTTAACATGTTGGGAATTTTAGTAGTTTTTAACACATTCAAGTTAGTATGTTTGCGAGCTAGGTCTTGAACGTGATCTAGTTCGGGAAATAGCCTAAGAGGCTTTAGAATCATGGGTCACGGTCATGAACTTCTTGTCCCTATTGTGATTTCCTTATCTTGGCTCGCTATTAATGTCTTTTGGGGGTGATTTTTAGGTTTACTTCATAACTTAGAAGTTTTTCCAAGGTCTTAAGATCTGACTAGTTTCTAACTTAATTCATTATAAAAATACACTCAATTGAAAACATTATTACCTTTAAATTTGATTGTCAGGATCAAAATTGAGATTGGCCAAGTTAGACATCTAACTTTGGTCGACATAGACTCTATCTTTTTTTACTACTTAAAACCACTTGAAAGGATTGTATTGACTTATAATTGTTCACGCTTTTGTATGCATGATCTTTACAAGGTTCCACACAAGGAACAAATAAGAAATCTTAAACTCACTTTAGGAGAGAGAGAGAGAGAGAGAGAGAGAGAGAGAGAGAGTGAGAGAGAGAGAGAGAGAGGATCGATTACAGGTTAACTATTAGCCCTCTTTTGCTTTTGCATTTTTGGTGAAAGTATCATCATCATATGGTCGAGCCTTGAGTTCCCTTTTATTATAATGTCTACCTTTAATCCTGTTAGGAGAATTCAACCTCTTTGACTAAATTACACCTTGGTCCTTATAGTTTTAAGTAGTTATAATTAACCATTTATCTTAAGAGATTGACTCTAATTAAGTCATACTTTATTTTAACTTATCCTTTCTAATTCTATTGTGTGTGACTTTATAGGCTTTCAAACTC
Source organism: Omphalea diandra (assembly GCA_949677035.1). NCBI lineage: Eukaryota > Viridiplantae > Streptophyta > Magnoliopsida > Malpighiales > Euphorbiaceae > Omphalea > Omphalea diandra. The sequence continues at coordinate 14,674 of CATIWR010539042.1, forward strand.
ACTTGACAATAGTATAAGTCATAATTCTTATTTGATTTCATAATTAATTTAGAATTAAATAAATTAAATAATTTAATTTATCAACGATTCACTAATTGATTAACTTGATATTTAAGGATCAAGATTAGTTCCCACCTACAATTTCATGATAGATCAATATAGTTAGGAATGATAAAAAGGATTTAATCTTATACACTTAATAAAATAGTTATTATGTAACATGGTCCTTTCACTAACTGTGTCTTAATCAAACCACATGACATGAAATACTGTCAACTCTATATAATGGTTTGATTATGTTAAGTTCCTTCTTAGTTATTGACTTAGCAATGATCACATCATTCGACCTTCACCAGGAATTTCTTAATCCACTGCAAGCCAATTAATAAGATATGCCCTAAATGCTAAAGTTAATAAATTCTCTCTTGAACACTTTATCTATTAGTGATTGCCCTAGACCAATTTTATAGTGAATATTTTTAATAATATCTTGGTTGCATTTTATTAAATATTTCTATCATATTGTGTTTATATTAAACTACAAATTTTATGAATAGTTAGTTTTACCTAAGGTCATCAAGTCACCTAAGGTTATCAAGTATGTGACTTGATAGTAAAATACTTCATTATAAAGAATTTTATTCCAAATTAACTGTAGTCTATCATTATTATTAGGATAATAATAAATGAACAATACTATGTGTTTTGATTGATGATTATGTTTTACTAGTCATGTATATAGGATATTAAGTCAAACACATAGATACATGTTTAAAAAACATTATATTGGACCAACCTGCAATGAGAACACTATATGGATAATTGTTATAAGTGATTCTCATGCATTATTATTAACTTAATCTTCTGACCTGAAAATTACTGTGGATTCCTATATGATGAACTTCATATTTTGATATAGTCCAACATTATCTTTAACATGATGATTACATAGACTGATATTAGACATGAAGTGATTCATCTAAAGGAATATGAGTAATTGAGAAGGGATTTATCCCTCATGCATTTATGAGAAATATATCTTTGGGTCCGTTAATTAGTTAGATTTAAGAAATTGCATGGTCATATTAAAATAAATTGATAAAGGCTATCAATGTCATTTAATATCAGTTTACTTCAAAATTTATAAACAATTTGATTAAACTATACAATGATGACATGATCCATGGCTTATGTTTAATGGAGATAAAACGTGAAAAAAATTTATAATACTATATGTAAGATGGGTTAAGTTAGATATAATGTCTTGCTAGAGACCACTTATAATTTATGGGTAAAAATAGTTTTTGGGCCACCACCAATATTGTATGAACCTATATGTTGCATATATAGAACATAACTAAAATGAAATTATATTGTTATTTTATCTGAACATATATTTATTAAGATAATTAGAATATATATTTTGTTTTAAAAATTAAAACAAAATAAGATATCTAGTTATCTGTATATTTTATGATATAGAGTTGGCTTATATATTTAACGGTTAAGATACATTAAAGGTAAGGTTTTCCGTAAATATAGTATTCACATTACATTTAGAAAATGTTTAGAGAGAGAGTGCAACATTTGCAACATTGGTACTAGCACACCATTCTTTTTGGAGAGTTTATTCATTTAGATGCCTATGGAGGATTTCATCATTTGGTAGCGTCTAAATTCAACGATCTACACTTCAAGCTCAAGGTAGGGTGTTACTAGTGTTAACCCCTTCTCTGTCTTCTAATGATCTTGCAATTTGGCTTGTATTGTTAGGATTGGCATCCTTTTCATTGATTTAATCGAATTACATAGATCCTTATGAGGGTTTTACATGTTTGAAATTTTTATTTTCTATTATGCTTGTTTTACATAACCCAACATTATCTCTATCAAGCTATTATTATACCTAAAATATGCCTTATGAGCGATATGTGGCTAGGACAACAAAAATCATAAATCAAAGTATAGGATTCTTTTGATAAAATATTATGGTGTTCTCAAGTCAAAGGACTAGTTACACACAACTCATAAGAATAGGTCATAGACTTATAAATTATTTCATAGGGCTATTCTTTATAGGTCTTTTAGTGAACTTGATAACATATTATGGTGTTCTAATGTCAAAGAACTAGTTACACACCACTTATAAGAATTGCCCATAGACACATAAAATTGTTCCATAAGGCTATTCTTTACAAGTATTTTAATAAACTTATTCATTAACAAACATCTATATACATGTCCCTGGTATCTCGTATACTTCTAGGTATTTTCGTGAGCTTATTCATTAGTAAACACCTATATACATGTCCCCAATATCTCGTATACTTCTATTTATAGGATCAGTAACTTCTTTTACTGTCAAGGAAAGAACATACATGTACTTGTTTTTGCTACATAATCAATATCCAATTCCAATAGTACATTGACCAGAAACATTTAAGAATAATACTTTGATATAGTATATATCCTAAGATATCTTTACAAAGTGTGCATATTCCATTGACTTCATCTTAAGTGTTATAATAAGATTGCCAATATATTACACAATTAGCAATTTATCAAAAGATAAAGATACCTTTATTAATAAAGTACTAATGATAACAAATGTCTAGTACATCGCCTAGCCAACTGATTGACTATTAGGCTTACACTAACATATAAATTCTTAAGGCTTCATTAAGAAGGCCTCATATTGAAAGATGAAGGTTTCCTTCTTACTCTTCTGTTGTCCCTAGGCACTAAGAAGGGGGGTTGAATTGGTGTAAAAAAATTTAAAATAAAGATGAAGAGAAGAAGAAAGAATAGTAAGGACACAAAGATTTTATAGTGGTTCAGGCAAAACAATCCCTACGTCCACTCCCCAATCACTCAATTGGGTATTTTACTAAGTCAATGGTGTTTTCAAGCTCACACCCAACTT
>CATIWR010539172.1:0-24424 GCA_949677035.1 Omphalea diandra
ATATCTTTTTTCATCAACCATCTTACCCGATTCGTCTTTGTCTAATTTGATGGTACCACTCATGAGTGTTTTTGCTACTTTGTATCCATTCATGCCAAATTTCTTGAGTATGTCCTTTGTGTATTTGGCTTGGTTGATGAAGATCTCTTCTTTGGTTTGCTTGATTTGTAGACCAAGGAAAAACTTAAGCTCTTCCATCATGCTCATCTCGAATTTTCTAGTCATACACTTAGCCAAAACCTCACCTAAAGATTCATTAGTAGCATAAAAAATGACATCATCAACATAAATTTGTATTATTAATGTGTCATGTTTGTGTTTTTTTTTATAAATAAAGTTGTGTCTACCTTTCCTTTGTCAAAATCATTTTTCAAAAGAAAAGAGCTAAGCCTTTCATACCTAGCTCTTAGAGCTTGTTTCAACCCATATAAGGCTCTATTCAATTTAAAAACATAATTTGAAAAACTATTTGATTCAAAACCAGGAGGTTGTTCAACATAAACTTCCTCCTCAATAACATCATTTAGAAAAACACTCTTGACATCCATTTGAAATAATTTAAAATTCATATGACATGTATAAGCTAAAAGAATCCTAATGGCCTCTAACCTTGCAATGGGGGCATAGGTTTCATTATAGTCTATGCCTTCCTCTTAGTTATAACCTTTTGCAACCAATCTAGCCTTATTACTAGTGATGAATCCTTGCTCATCTAACTTGTTCCTAAACACCCATTTGCAACCTATAATTGGGTGTTGCTTAGGCCTAGGAACAAGTTCCCATACATTGTTTCTCTCAAATTGGTTGAGTTTCTATTGCATAGCAATCACCCAACTCTCATCATCAAGAGCCTTATAAATAGATTTTTGGCTCAAATTAAGAAGCAAAAGTAAGATTATTGTGAGCCTTATCAATAGATTTTTGGCTCAAATCAAGAAGCAAAAGTAAGATTATTGTTTAAAAAGTTAAGTTGAGATCTAGTACTTACACCCTTTGAAGTATCACCAATGATTAAATCTTTGATATGATACTTGGAGAATCTCCAATCTTTGGGTAGATCTTGACTTGGCAATTCTTTTTGTTCATGTTGAGGATCTTTGTCTACTTTTGATGACTTGTTCTCATCCTTATCTTTGTCTTCCTCTCTTGTAGTGTGTTTCAATTCCAATTTTTCAAAATCACCTATAAGATCATCAACAAAAGTACCTTGCCCAAGATCAAGCTTGCTAGATTCATCAAATCCAACATTCATAGACTCTTCAACTACTATAGAACTTTCGTTAAAGACTTTATAGGCCTTACTAGAGGTGGAATAACCTAAGAATATACCCTCATTAGTTTTTGAGTCAAATTTCCAAAGATTAACCTTGGTATTCAATATATAGCACTTGCATCTAAATACTCTTAGGTATGATATCTTGGGTTTTCTACCATTTCATAGCTCATAAGATGTTTTATTGAGAATGAGTTTTTGAAAAACTCTATTTCAATATAATATAAAGTATTAATGGCTTCAACCCAAAAGTAATTTGGCAAGAAATACTCATTGAGCATAGTTTAACCATCTCTACTAGTGTTCTATTTTTCCTCTCTACAACACCATTTTATTATAGTGTTCTAGGAGTTGAAAAATTATGGAAAATCTCATTCTCTAAGCAATAAGATTCAAAAGACTCATTTTGAAATTCCTTTCCATGGTCACTTTTTATAGAAGAAATGAAATAATCGTTTTCATTTTTAATTCTTTTTGCAAAACTCTTAAAAGCATCAAAAGTATCATACTTATGAGTTAGAAAGGATACCCAAGCAAACCTAGAGTAATCATTAACTAGGACTAGTGCATAATGTTTTCCACTTAAATTAGTACTCCTAGTAGGTCTTATCAAGTCCATATGAATTAGTTGAAGAGGTCTAGATGAACTTACTATGTTTTTTGCTTTAAAAGAGGATTGATGTTGCTTCCCCATTTGGCAAGGACCACATGTCTTGTCTCTAGAAAACTTTAGCATGGGAAGACCTTCAACTAGCTTTCCTTTTTATAAGCTTTGCAATAAATCCATGCTAGCATGTCCAAGCCTTCAATGCCATAGTCAAGCTTCATTACTAAGAGACATAAGACACTTAAAAGATTTGTTAGCCAAATTGTCTAAGTTAATTAAGTAGGTATAAATAGGTATTGTCTTTCCTTTCACCCTTGAAAACTACCTTTTTATCCACTAATGTGGTAACTCGGCGTTCTTTAGGGTCAAAGATGACTTTATTACCTTTGTCACATAATTGACTTACACTAAGCAAATTATGTTGCAAGCCATCAACTAGTAAAACATCATTAATTGAAGAGCAACCATTCTTACCAATGGTTCCAATGCCAATTACCTTACCCTTGGCATTGTTACCAAATGTGACATTACCACCTTCTTTTTCCTTTAAGGCTATAAATAGCTTATTTTTGCCAGTCATGTGCTTTGAGCATCCACTGTCCATATGCCAATCATTTGATTCATTGGTGGCTACCCCTACATAACATAAATAAATCATCTTTTCTTTGGCACTTAAGCATACTTAGGTCCTAAGGGGTTAGGTTTTGAATGATCCTCCAATTTGAGGTGTGCTTTCCTAATGTAACAAAAAATATTTATGTCCATACTCCATGCAATAATGGCATTTGAGTTAGATCTATGTGTCTTCCTCCTATGCAATTCCTTGGTATGAATGGGGGTTTTATCATATCAACATGATGTGTGTGAGAGTATGGACATGCATGAATAGGTGTAGGTATGTATTTTTTGTGTGTGTGTGTGTGTGTGTGTGAATTATCATGCCTTTTATTGTATATGTAAACATGATTGGCCTTTTTAGAAATAGGCCTTGAGCCTTGTTGCACTTTCCTTTTACCCTTAGGCATTGGGGGTTTAGTGCTTTGGGCACTTTTCTTTTCAATAACCTCAATACTTGATGTTTGAGGTATTGAGGCTCTAATGAACATAATGGATGAAGTTGTAGAAGAAGAGGCTCCATTGAAGCCTAGACCATGCCTAATCAAGGGAGGTCTTTGTGATACAATGAGTGTATCTAAAGCTTCCTTACCCTTATAAAACTTAGAGATAAAGCTTCTAAGCTCAGTGACTTCTCCTTTTAAAGAGTCATTCTCTTTTCTTAATGAAGTTAAGGATGAAGATAATTTGGAAAGATTTTCTATTGACTTATTGAGTTCTTCATTTGAAGCTCTCAATTCACTTACGAGGCTATTAAGGGATTTTAATTCATCCTCTAATTTATTGCACTTCTTATAAGTTTTCATTTGTGACTTATATTTGTCGCATTTCATGGTAAGAGCTTCTAAAAGCTTATTATCTACATCATCTAAATCAACATATTTAGTATAAGAATGAGGTAAAGAGCTTACCTCATTAGGAGAGTCCTTTTGAGCCATGAAGCATATGTTAGCAATCTCTTATTCTTCATCATCTTCACTTGAGCTATCATCTTAAATGGCTGTGAAACTTTTCCTCTTCTCTTTGTCCCCTTTCTTCTTCTTCTTCTTCTTCTTCTTCTTCTTCTTTAGCTTGAGGCAATCATACTTAATGTGGTCTTGCTTGTCACACTCATAGCAAGTGACATCATTTGATCTCTCTTTGGGAGTTAGAGTTGTTTTCTTGAAGTTCGTTTATTCTTTTCTTCTTCTAATCAGCTCCTTGGTCCTTCTAGAGAGCATTACAAGTTCCTCCTCCTCCTTGTCACTCTCATCTTCATTTGAGGCTATTTTTACTTCATTTTCCTTTGAAGATGATTTGAGTGCCAAGGTCATCTTTTTTTTTTTGGTTTTTAATATTTCTCCCTTTGACCTCTCGTTCTCTTCATTTTTTCATCTTTTTTTAAGGCTAACTCATGAGTAAATACTTTTCCTATCAAGACATCCGTTGGCACCTTTCTTATTTCCAGGTTGGACTCATAGATACTACACACTCTAGCATCAAATTTCTTAAAAGGTAAAAATTTCAAAATTTTGGAATTTGCCTCATGATTTGTGAGAACCCTACTGAACTTTGTCATGTTGGCGACAATAGCTAGGAGCTGATTTGTCATATCTATTATACTCTTTTCCTCTTTCAACATGAATAACTCCCACTCTATCACGTACATTTTAAGTCGGCTGGATTTCACCAAGGTGGTGCCCTCATGATAATTCTCCAATGCCTTCCAAATACCATGAGTAGTTTGGCAACATTGAACCCTTCTAATTTCTTCTCTTGAGAGAGAACTTAGAAGGATTGTCATGGCTCTTTTATTTTTGCCATTGGATCTTTTGTGTGCTTCAACCCATTCTTCTCTATAGATTAACTCCTCACTCCCATCCACCACGTCGGTGGGTGGTTTCCACTCTTTAGTAATAATATCCCATAGATCCACCATATCAATATCTAGATAGATCTCCATCCTATACTTCCAAGAAGAATAGTATGCTATATTGAAATAAGGCTTGAGGTGCGTATAGATTCCTTCTTATGTCATGATCTTTACTCGCACAATTAAGGTTTTTAGTGAGACTTGGCTCTGATACCACTTGTTGGCCTAGTGCACCAAGAAGGGGGGTTGAATTGGTGGCTATTTTTTGAATTAAGAAAGAGAGTTTTAGTGTTTAGAAGATGAAGAAAAATATGAAAAGAAATAACACAAAGGTTTATAGTGGTTTAGGTATTAACAAACCCTACGTCCACTCCTTAATTCTTCACAATTGGTATTTCACTCAACTAATCTGGTATTTCCAAGCTCACACCAAACTTCTACAACTTGTGTTTATTGCACACATAAAAACTGTACAACTTGTATTTTCTAGGCTCACATAACAACCTCTCTCAAGTGTTTTGTATAGGTTTACACTTCAATCTCTTACAAGATTTTTGAATCTAGGCTAACTCTCAACCTCTTACAATGGTGTTCATTACTCATACCTAACAATCAATAGCACATAAATGAGAAAGAAAGATTAAGTAGCAAATTGGCAAGAGTTTGGTGACAAATTAATGAATTCTCTTGCATTTACATCTATTTGGTGGAGTATTTATAACCCACATCCATCAAAGAGACGTTACTCTAAAACTAGCAACAAATCTCTAAGTTATGCTAGGTAGATTTTGTATTAAATGCTTGTTAGGCGGAAGTCCCGGTCGATACTACCATTTTGCGGCCGCGAATTTTCAATTTGTATTGAAGAGCTAAAAATCATTGCAAGGAACTCCATTTTGTGTCTAACGGCTAGTCTACGTGTCAGTTGTCCATTGGTTGTCTAAGAAATGTAGTCGTTGTGTTTTACCTGCTTCTTAAAAGTAGTGGTTGCGAGTTGTCATTGCCTTGAGCGCAATTGAGACTACGAATTCCTCTATTTGACGAGGAAATTGCAACTTCTTGAGTCACGGTCGTGACCAGAAATTTGCCCTCGCTATTTTTTTGTCTTCAACGGTTACCTAGGACACTTGTCATGTTGTAGTTGTGGCTTTGCTTCCCTTCTTTGTCACTATGAAAGTCGCGATTGCGAATCTAGACGCGATACCCACGGTGAATTCCTCTATGACTCAAGCTCATTTTCTTCAACTAAGTCGCAGTTGGAAATTTGCCTGCGAATTCTTCTGGCCTAACTTTATTCATCCTTATGATTGATTCGCGATCGGGATTTAGAATATACACACCTTGAATTTGGATGAACTTCTTAAGGTTGGAGATTTTGAATTTCATCCAACTTCCAATAAAAAAACTAACTTGTAATCTGCAGATCAACACTTAATAAAAGTATTAGAACTTATCAATCTTTATTGTCAAGATCAAAATAGATTCATGACTTAGGTTTAACCAACCTAGTCCAATATTTTATATCAAAATAATTTTATCAATCAATTAAAAAAATTTACAATTCTTTTTATATTATGTAAAAATGTAACATTTGCATATAAAAACCCAATATAATTATATAAAAGCTACCACAAAATGTAATTTTGTAAATATATGCTAGTTATGTATAGAGATTAATTATTTATATTATGAATTGAAAATTTATATATTATTAATTGCAATATGTAAATTTAAATAATTTACATATTAATATATAATCTCATCAATCTAATATATATAAAAAGTTATCAAAGATATATAACTCTTTTTTATATTATATAAATAGATATATAATTTATATATAAAATTTAATCACAATATGTAATTTTTATATATTTTATAGGTATGTCTAGAGATTATTTAATTATATTTTGAATTAAAAATTTATAAGAGTGTTGGTTGCAAAATATAACTTTAAATATTTTCATGTTAATATATAATTTTATCTATTTAATATGAAAGAAATTGTCAAATATATGATGTTTCATATTATATAATGAAATATAAAATTTGTATATAAAATATTAATACATTACATCAATTGCAACACGTAATATTTTGCAACTTATACCTAGAATTGTTTGTTTTATTTTTTTGATTTGAAAATTTTATATATTGTTCATTGCAATATATATCTTTCAATTATTTTGATTTTAATGTATATTTTTATCAAATTAATATACAAAACACCATAAAATACGTGTTATTCTTTTTAATATTAACTAATAAATAAAATATTACATAAATTCCACTTGTGTGCGACTATATATATATATATATATATATATATATATATATATATAAGTGATGGTATCGAGCTAAGTAATTTAGGAATCTTTTTGAGTTCAGACCTACAAAATATAGAAAAGTGAGAGGAGAGTATAGTTTTAAACCATATGTCTGTTTTGATGCTTAAGTCAAGTTTTATTATTTAAAGGTAAGAGTAGCAATATATCACAAAATAAATGAAGTATTTGGTTGAGAGCTCTTTATATAGTGACTTGGGTGAACTATTTAGGTAAGAATATACTTCATATAATGAATGATATTTCCTTACTTGTATGACACTTCTTAAAGTGGATAATGATTCCTAAAAAGAATGGTACTTTCTAAAAATTAGTCGATCTAATTGCTTATTTGGTCATTTAATAAGGGCATCACCTGAAAGAAAGTTCAAAAATTTTCCTTCAAACCTGAGCCTAGATAAGAGAGGGAAGGTGATAAGTTAGAGAGCTAATTCTTCTACATCTGTTAGTGGTTAAGCATTTGTGGCTAGCACTGGTTTGTTTAACTGAAAAAAAAAAAAAAAAGACTTGAAGAAAATAATTTAGAAGAGAATATGAATTAAGGAAGGAAGAGGAGTGGCAACATTTGGAGAAGAAGAGAAACAAAAGTAGGGAGGGTTTTCATTTTTGTTTGAAGAAGAGAAAGAAAGAGTATGTATGTGGCAGCTTTGATGAAGGAAAATAGGTTTTAGTTTTTTAAGATATTCTTTCTTTGTTTTTTTTTGGCTTTTTTACCCTTAATACTTGGTTTATTCTTTTATATGTGATCTTTTTGTTAATTCATTTTTTAATTTTTATTTATTTATTTTAAGCAAATGACTATATTAACCTTTAATTTTAGTAAAAATATACAGGTCATAAATGGATTGGGTGGTATTGACACGATCCAACATGATCTATGAAATTAAATGTGTGAGAACATGTTAGTGAGTCAACCTGTTACATGACATGTTTAAATAATGTCATAAACGGGTTAACTTGTTTACGGATCTGTTAAGGCTTAACTTTAACACAAATATTTTACATGTTTTATGTGTCGGGTTAACATGTCATAACCCATTTTGACACCCCTAAGAGATATCTATGATATGACTGCATGCTCACGATTTTGCATAAGGATTTACTTAAGTTTTCGCAACACCATTGTGAACTCTTATAGGTGACTACAAGACGGGCATTGGCTTAATGATTTTGGACTATATGCCAACTACGCTACTTGAGGCTTGTCTTTATATATTGCTGAAGGTGGCTTATAATGGGGGTGCTTTCGAGCCCTAGAACGTCTAAGTGGTTATATGGTCACCAATTTTCAAGATCAACATTGGGAGAGGCCATGGCTGGGAGGAATGAAGAACTATTGGCTCATTCCATATCCACCATATCAAATAATGAAACGAATACTACCAGCTGAGTAGTTCAGGATCTTTTTAAGTTGAGGTCTGTAAAATAGAGAAAGATGCAAAGGGAGTTTGGCCATGTGTTGAAAGCACACCTTGATGTTTAAGTCAGATTTTGTAATTTAGAGGTGATAGTAGTAATATATAACCAAATGAATGATATAGTCGGTTGAGAGCTATTTATATAGCAAATTGAGTGGACTTTTACACAAGAGTGAGCATACTTCCTATGATAGATGATGTTTCCTCACTTATATGACATTTCTCGAAAAGGATAGTTAATGATGTGCTGAAGAGCCACATATATGAGTTGAGCAATGCTAGCCATTAAACTATTAGCCCAATCAAGATCGAGCTAGGTCTAAGACAAATTGAGTGGGTTTGACTTGTGATACAAAACTAGGCGTTATGAAAAAGAGTAAGCTTAGCCCATATTAGTGAGGGTAAAATCATTAATTATCTTGTTGAATCTTTATGAAATCTGATAATCTTAGAACTAATAAAATTTTATGATCCTATAAACTAGCAAGTTTGATTGGAAAGGAAACAAAATGTGAAAGATAGAGCATCATAGAGTTATTAATAATTTTAATTATTCATGTTTTAATTACTTAGAGAATAATTCTTAAAAAATTAATAAATATTAAGAGCTGTGATAAAAAAAACTCTTTATTCAATGATTATAATTTATTAAAGCCTACATAGGAGTGAATTAATGGGAATTAAATGATGGAATGAAAACAGGTGTAAATAATTAACTTTATTAGGAATATAATTTTAATAGAAGGGGTAGTTAATCGATGTTAATTATTTACATCCTTTAACCTCCTAAACTCTTTTTTCTTTAACTCCCCATTTAGGGGTAGACAATGAAATGGAAAATTATTAAAAATAAAATATTTATAAGACAAATATAAACTTAAAATATTTTGATAATTACTAAATACTTTGTGGCAATATTTTATATCTTAGATATAATTATCAATTTAATGTTTTTAAATTAATTCTTCTCTCATATTTAAAAACTCTCAAACATGATTAATTTTATTGCTTCCTTTAACTTCATATTATTTTTTTAAAAAAAAACAAACTCTCAAATAAAGTAAGGGGTCATTAATATTTTATTACTTTCCATTCCGATCCATTAATTCACCCTTATTAACTTCACTTTCATCACCTTCGAAACTCCTATACAAACTTTTAAGTAATGTTTGGTAGAATGTAATGGAATGTAATTAAATACAAACTCAATAAACTATTAAAATAAATTTTTTTAATTAAATTAAATTACATTTCATTGCATCCTGCCAAATATTATCTTAGAGTTATTAAAATTTAGTGCCTCTAACAAACTATAGAAGGCATATGTGTTTACCCTCGAAATCTCAACAGTAACATTTGATAATAGTCAGGTCTAGTAGCCAGGTACTATCAGTATCGAGTCTCAAACACAAACAATAAAATTAACAATTGACTGAGATCAATTAGATAAGATATATAAGTATGAAAATCGTCAATCAAAAGGGCTTGAGTATGTAGGCAAAAGACCGTCAAATTAGTGGTATTTAGACAATGTATACCATCAACTAAAAAGATCATAAAGAAGAAAAAAGGAATTATGGAGAAAATTATCATGTATTTCTATGTATAAGGCTTTCTTTATCTATTACAATGGTTTAGATACAAGTCTTACACAAGATTCCTAACAGAGTACAAAGTCTATCTACATAGTTATACATGTACAAATAAAGTCCATCAATAAGTTTCAGATAAACTCCAGATAGTTAGAAAAAAGCCCACAACCCAATCATCAAAGCCTATTATGCTCTAAGCCAAACATTCTACTAATCGAAGGCCATGATTGCCACATGTAGAAGGTACATAAAAGTGAGGCTGGGTGTAAACAATGCCTCTTATAACTCCATAAACTAATGAATTATGGAATTGTATTTTCTCTAGGCCTCGTTTGTCTTAAAAAATCATCCACAATAGTCTTTGAACCATTGCAATCATTTAAGGGTGATAACAATGCCCAATTCTAAGACGAGCTCTCATGGTATTCTTGCATGTTTACTTTAATCACCTAGTATTTTGAGCAATATTCATCCATTTCATTTCCATTCGCTTTCACTACCTTTGCCCACCATCTTTTGATCATTAGTGAACTAATCACTTCTGAAACACAATCACCCAAAATTTCTTAAAATTAGCCTTTAAAAGCGATACTCGACTAAGGGATTCCACCATCAGGCCTAATTCATTACTTCACCCAAAGTAGGTCAAACCATTCTAAATGATAGTCATGAACTACTCACAATCGAGCCTGATCAATTTCTTACTCAAAATGCATAATGTTAGCCTAAGTGAAAATTGGTTATGGGTTAACTGATATTGAACCAAAGAACATAATCACTTAAGGATTTGGCCGATGAAATGGTCTCTCAAACTTTAGTGAAAATTAGCCATAGGTCAACTGATATAGAACTAAAGAACATAATTGCCCAAGGATTTGGCTACTGACGTGCTCTCTCAAACACTTGCTAAATAAGGGATTCCAATACTTGTCAAAATATGACACATCATAGGTCAAAACTTGAAGAGACACCTTCCAAAAATTTTCAAGGAAAATGAAACAGTGCATTTCAAGCTATTATTGTCAACTATTTTGGCACCATATTCCTTGGAATAAAATTCCCTCAGCACACTTTCTCCTATAAATGCCCAAAAGGCTAATCATTTTTTTATCACAACTTACATTTTATTTTCAGAGCATCTCTCTCTATAAGAATCTCCTCAAAGTAAGTCTTTATTTCCTTTTACTACTGTTTACCTTAAGAGTTGTCATTATTAAAGCTAAATCGAGACACTTAAAAGAAATGACCAAAGATCCGGAAATCGCCTAAGAATCCACTCCACAAGAAAATTACGAAGCATTCAAAGCACCCTATGATGACCTCCTAAGCAATCTTTAGTTATTAATGTCTTTCCTTTTAACCCCTGTTTTTGGTTTGGGACCCTCTTTTAATGAACCAGTAGAATTTCACCATGGGAATTTATTTTTCACCAGTAAACATCCTCCTAGATTTTGCATAGTGACAAATAATAGCTTTTGGCATAAAACTTAGCCCATAAACATTTGGCCTACTGTACTACCAAAATACATGCCCTAGTTTAACAAAATAACCACTGCTTTTTCTCACTATTGGACGAGAGTGGAAATTTATGACCTCCTCCAATTATCAATCTTTTGGATTCCAATCCATAAATCTCTACTCAATTTCACCTTGATCTTTTGGTTGAAGTCAACCATTTTTTGTATTTCATTTTGGTTCGATGTCTATTAGTCTCTTTGACTTGTTATGTTATTTAATGTTCCTATCATCAGCCAAGAGATTTCCTCCTCCTTAGAAATTGACATCAAAAGGATTAACATTAACTTTGATAACCCTAGTTATGCTTCATTTATCAAGAAACCATCAAGCAATAAATCGCCCTTCTTTGAGCAAGCATACAACTTTCCTTTTATATTAGCTTTGTAAATATATCTTTTTCTCCTACCCTCCTAAAAAAAAAGTCACAAAAGAATATTTGAAGGTAGCCATAGCACTTGCTTGTAGAGAAAACTTGGCTTTTGGTCTACCAATTCTCGCCCATATTTATTATGGACTCCAAGGGTCCTTCTAAGTATCAAGTGAGAGTACCATGGGAGGACCTCTCTCAATTGTTTAATTTTGGCTTTTAGCTTACTTTCCAGAGCTCACATTTAGAATGCCTCACCCTCATCCTTTCACCATACCAATCTACGGTCAATAGGTCAAACAATTTACCCCTAGCAGTGACAATTTTACATTCTTTTTTCACTTTTTTCACAATAATGATCACTAAAACTCTTGCCACTAGCTTTGCCTAGCTACATATTAATTCAAATGGTCAAGGCAAGTTAGCAAAGGATCCACTTCAATTTTAAAGCCCAATCATAAGGGGAAGGCTAAAAAAGTTTAAGGAGGTAGTTGAAGCATTCATACGACAAGGAGTTATACTTGGATTAGCGCAAAAAGAGCAAAGGATGCATGAAGCCTAATTAAAAGATGATGGCAGCGTAAAATTTTTAAATAAAGCACTTAACTTAATAAATGGAAACTTAATACAATGGAGCTCAACTTGTGAAAACACCAAAGCACAACCTAATTATGCTAAGACATGAAAACAAAAGTCCAAGGCATGTAAAAAGAAGCCCATATCATGTAAGCATGGAAATAAGGCCCAAAGTCAAAGATTCTTGCAAGATATCTTTAATTGATAATGTTTCCTAATACCATTAAAGATTTTCTCATTAGGTTGAATCCTTTGCCTTTTCTATTTAGGATTAGTTGTTCTTCAGTTAGGAAAATATCTTAGTCTAATTTTGTTGATCAATCATAATTTTTCTTTAGTTTTCCTATTTAGCTTAGGATTGTCTTTTCCTTTTTGAATTAGGAAAACTTGAAATTTGTTAGGGAATGTAAACCGAATCTTATTAGGTTTTGGATTAAACATTGTAAGGCTATAAATAGACTCTCATATTCGGCCAAGAATTAATTCTATCAATATTATTTCTTTTAGCAATTTTGCTTGTGAGATTAATTTCTCTTCTTGAGTTTTTAAGTGGACGTTGTGAGATTGTTGAGTGAAGGCTTAATAATTTCACAAACTTGTTAATTCTAATCTTAAATTGGCTTAGTTGATTTAGGGTTAAGTTAACACAACTTTTAATTTTTATAACTTAGATTGCTAGAAATAAGTTTTCTAGAGGTCTAGTTGGGATTTGAAAGTCAAAACTCTTATACTTGGTTTGATAAATTTTGGGCAACTATTCTTTAGCATACAGATAAAGGATCAATCCAACATTGTTCATATCACATATGGTCCTAAATGGATAAGATTTTACTATCAAAGATCTAGCCTAAGTAACCCTAATTTAGTGGACGATGTAAATGCATGGGCGAAGAATTGTGCTAGTTGTCTCATTGCTAAAGACTTGCATTTTCCTTGCTCATTAAAATGTAATAGGAACAACAAACATTGCGTAGAGATGTACACCCACATTATTTTAGCAGGCAATTTGGCTTGGTACAGCTAATGCCCTTGCCTCTAGTATATTCCTTTAATCAATAAAAGTGTTGTGAGCGATCAAAGATCAAAGATTTGGACATTATGCACATGATATCAGCCATCAATAAAGACCAAAAGGGATCTTTCCATATGGACGATTGGGATATTAGATGCCACATCTTTTGATTATGAGGATTGGTAGGTTGAGATTGCAAATTTATGGATGTGCAAATCCTCCACAGATAATCTTGCTTTGTAAACTTTTCTAAAGCCTATACCAATTAATGTTTCTTCTTTTAATATGCAGGGAGGTCCTAAGTCAAAAGTTCAGCATATTGCAGAAATCCTTATCTTTGAATAATTTTACGATTTCAAGTATAATTACCTTAAATGAGATAAGATTTTGAAGAGAGTATAACTCATCAAGGATAGGTTAGTGCATGATTAGCGTGTCCATTGCCAATAGAGATACTTCTTCTGAGGGAAGAACATATTGCTCACTGTATGGCCATAATTCTTTCAACAACCATGGAATAATTGTCGCCTACCCATTCCAAATGCCTCTTTTAGCATCGTAGGAACAATCCAAACTTATAAAGGAAAAGGAAAGTATAATCGCCCAAGGTGGACTGGTTTATACCTTAATGAGCTAGGTGTTGCGTAACTTATCCTTAGAGATACTATACTCTTGGAAACAATTCTCGTTCATGGAGTTTTTGTGCAATTTCCTTTTTCTTTACATCTATATAACTCATTCCCTTTTTTTGCCTAGGCCATCCCAAAAGAAATTGCTAACCTAGCTCAAGGCATAAGTGAGACATCTGGCTCGGAGAAGAAGAAAATGAAAAAAACTGGGAAGTGGTCGACATCTTTTATTCTAAAAATAAAAATGAACAGTCTCAAGGTGGAAAACTCACCCAAGCTTACCGGTACAAATACGCCTAAGAACTTTTCCACTCATTTTAGTACTCAACCTTTGACCTTGGCACTTTTGCCTCCTATTATTGTATCACCATTATGCATCTCTAATAAAGCAATTGGCAAAAGACCTTTGGGCAAAGTGTCCACAAAAACTACAAAGACCTCTTATTCTGCCCACTCTCTTAAGGTAAATTTTCTATCACCGAACGTTTGTAAAAAAAAAGTGTTCCATCTTAACTTCTACCATTATGTCTGCTTGAGTTTATTCATTGTGTCTGCTTGTCTATTAGCTTATGCATAATAAGGTGTTAAATGAATAAGCTTGATCCCATACTCGCGACAAAATTCTTAAACATCTTTTACTATGAAGACTGTGCCCTAGTCTGCAGTGACTAATTCTAGCAATCCATGCCTGTGGATGATATTCTCCTTAAAAAACTTAATAATTGAAGCCTAATTTGCAACCTTAAGTGGTATTACCTCTATCCACTTTGTGAAATAATTTGTGGCCACTATGATGAAGACATGGTGGTTAAAAGATGGTAAGAAGATCTTTTCAATCACATCCACTGCCCAACCTTTAAAAGGCCATGACTTGATGACTGAATGTAGCTCTTTGGTAAGAAGGTGTTGAATCAATGCATGTCATTGACAAACTTGACATCCTTTGGCATAGTTGAAACAATCTTTTTCCATGGTCAGCTAGTAGTACACTTACTTCAATAGCAACCTTTTCATTATCTTTTCTGACTAATGGAATCTAACTATTCCTTAATAATCTTCAGCCATGACCAACATAGCCTATTTTGGGCCAATGTAGAGTAGTATCTCTCTATCCAAACCTCAACGATAAAGCTCATCATTAATATAGTAAAACTTCATTGCTCATCTTCAAAGCCATTGCACTTTGATCTTTCAAGTATGAAATAATCTCATCTCTCTAATCAATTGAAAAATCCATCTTGCAAACCCCACTTATAAACACGTTGGCCAAACTCTCAAATTATCTTTCACACAAGATAGATTCTAGATGGTATAAAATTAGGGTTGCATACCATTTTTGTTAGAAACCACTTGTAAATCAAGCCAAACAATTCGCCTCGATGTTATTCTCGCATGCAAGAAACTCAAAGCAGCATGACTAGAGTCCTTGGACTAGAAGCCTAGCCTTTTTGCAATAAGTATTGTGGTTGGGCGATTCACACTTATATGTTCCATTGATTTGATTAATTACCAGTAAAGATTCTCCCTTCAACTCTATATTACCCCCAACTCAGCCAAAACTTATAAGGTGATGACTAAAACCTTATACTCTACATGATTATTGATGCATAGGAAATCTAACATCAAGGACAACTTTATCACAAGGCCCTTTGATTGCAAGATTATTCCTACCCCAGTTGAACTCTTCGTCCTTGACCCATCAAACTAAACTCTTCATGGTAAATGCTTTATGTATCTAATTTCTACCATTAGCTCCTTTAGTATATCCAAACAAAGGTTATCAACTAAGAAATCAACCTAAGCTTAGCCTTTCACTACCTTTTGAGGAACATATTAGAAAGTGAACTCAAATAGCGTTATTGCCTACTTTCCCATCTTGTTTCTTAGAACGACCTAGAGAGAATATATATGAGAACATCTGTTTGCATAAAACTAAGACTATTATTGGAAGCATGTAGTATTTTAGTTTTGTACAAGCATAGTATAGTGTTAAGCATAGTTTCTCAATGGTCGAATACCTCTTCTTTGTTGGATTAAGAACTCTACTCAGATAATACATTGATTTTTTAACACCATTTTGCTCCAGGGTGAGCATAAACCTAATGGACTCCTCATTAGCCGAAATATATAACAATAAAGGAACATTTAACTTTGGGGGAATTATGACTGGGGGTTTGGTCAGATACCATTTGATCTTATCAAAGACCTTTTGGTGTTCATCATCTCAAACAAACTCGTACTTATCCTTGAGTTTGAGCAAAGGACCTTAAATATTTAATTGTCCAGCAGAGTTGAATATGAATCTTTTTAAAAAATTTATTTGGTAAATCTTTATGATGTAGGTTTTACTTTTATAATCACCTCAGTTTTGTTCTTATCGACCTCAATGCCCCTTTGATGCACTAAAAACCCAAGGAAATTCTCAACCAAAACTCCAAACGTGCACTTTAATGGAGTCATCTTAAACTTATGCTCTCCCATTCGCTCAAATGATTTTTTGAGTTTAGCCAAATGCTCTTCTTCACTCTGAGACTTTACTACCATTTCAAAATGCATACTTCAATTGACTTCGCAATCATACCATGGAAGATTTTATTCATTACCATTTGATATATAGCCCTAATATTTTTTTTTTAAGCCAGTGGCATAACTGCCCATTTCTAAGCACTAATCAGCCCTAGGCACCTAAAGGTTGTCTTGCTCATATCTTCTTCAGCAATCATCATATGATTATACCTTGAGTTTCCATCCATAAAGTTAAAGATCATATTACATGTTGTTGCATCTACCATTATATCCATGATGGGCATGGGATACTCATCCTTGGGTGTAGCCAAGTTCAAGTTCCTAAAGTCCACATAAATCCCCAACTTTGCATTTTCTTCATAACAGGGATGATATTAGAGAGCCATTCAACATAAGTGGATGTTCATATGAACTCAGCAACCAAGAGTCACTTTATCTCTTCTCTTACTAGCTCCTCCACTTTTTTAGACATTCTCCCCATGGATGGTTTAAATGGATGAAACCCATCCTTTATAGTCAGGTGGTGTTCCATAAGTGCCTTGTCTAACCCAGGCATCTCTAAGTAGTCCCATGCATGCAATCCCTGTATTCTTTGAGCAACGCCATCAATTTAGCCTTGAACTCAACATTTAACTTGGCACTGATAAATATTGGCTGAGGAAACTCTTTAGTGCCCAAGTTTATCTTTTTCAAAGTGTCTTGAATCTTGGCTTATTGATCATCTAACTTTTTTAGTGCAATTGTGAGCTCTAATACCTATAACTAAGCTATGTGATCATCTTTCTCATTCTCATAGATGCACTCAGATCAGGTGGCTAAGTTGTCCCCCAATATTAGCCTTTTGATTCTCTTGAAGCATTCATTCATTTTGGCCAACTTAACCATCAGATTTTATGATCAAAGAGCAACCTTCAATGCTTACTAAGGCTAGCCACTAACGCTTAGACATAATAAAGACTCTAAGGTGATCTAGCTTTGTCACGGTTTTGTCCTCAATTACCCCTCTAACAATATTCTTGATATTGACCTTGCCCTAATACATAATAGCACCGGCCAAGTGAAATGCTTCGATGAATGGGTTAGGATCTCCATGAATCACCTCGATTTCTCCATCAGATCTTTAAACCCAAATCTTTTGATTCAACGAAGATGGAACGACACAATTGGCATGAATTCAATCTCTTCCAAACAACAAATTATAACTACGATCCACATTAACCATGGAGAAACATTCTTTTATGGTATATCTCCCAATCTTCAAATCCAGCTTAGTATACCCATTGGTTAATGTTTTTACACTTGTGAAGTCTCTCATTGACATGTCAGTCCTCTTCACTTGGTCTTTGGTAAGGTCGATCTTCTTGAGGAACTTTTTTGGTATGATAGAGACCCCAAACCCATTATCAATGAAGACCTATTGATGGCTATTAAATTCAATTCAACCTTAATATATAGTGGTCAAATATAGTTAGTTTGGGACATTGGGGGTTATTGTAAGCCCACTATAGCTTCCTTTTTTTCATCTTCATCATCTGAGCTTAGGCAAATCACATCACCTTCTGGTGTAGTCCTCTATTCAGGTCTAGCTAAAAAGTTTGCTGGCAATAAGAAAAACATGTTTACTTCGACCTTATCTTTTACAACACCATACGAAAACCACCTTGGATTGCCCTTCCTCAGATTTTTTGGGCACCCATACTTTCATTGACCCACACTTATTGTGATAGATCCCTATGTCATATGTCATGATCTTATTGTTTTGCTTATAAATTTTGTTGCAAAGCTCAAGCCTCTCCCTCTACTATTTTTCCTTGAGCTCCTTAATTTCCTTTTCATGTTGAGGCTTTATCTCCCTTTCAGCATTTCTTCAAGCCCTAACTTCTTCCAACTCTGCTCATAATTACTATCTTTGCATTTGGAACCTTCTCTTTCGAGTTTTCATCATTTGGGCATATACAGTTGCCTAAAGGCAATCAAAAACTCCATTCATGAGGCTATGATACTGACAATAATCAATCATAGTTGGGTTTAGTTTGAAAGTTTTTCTTGGCCAGTCTGCCTTATGCTGCTCAAATCGATCGGCCTCAACTAGTTTCTTTGTTGACTTAATTATACTTAGATGACTCTCGTCCCTCTACCCCTAGTAATTCAAACTTCTGAGAGCTCGCTTAACCTATTTCACACAATATGAGAATAAGAAACATTTGGGTGCCTATAAGATTTATACTTGGCCTCCACAATTTGACTTTACTCATTAGCGACTGCACTTTAGCCATGGGTTTGAATTCAATGTGACACATTGGGCACACTAGTTTCTTTGCTTTCAGCGCTTGTTCATTAGTTGAGGCGATGAGTTTCAGCTCTGCCTGCTTATCAATCATAATAAGGATAGTATGTTTCTTCTCACTGGTCAACTGGGCGTTCGACCGTACTTTAATTACTACTTTGTTATGGTCGACCAAAGTATCCATGACAGGTTTCTTTCCTTTGGCCTTCGATAACACTGGTTGGACCATGAAAATTATAACTTTTAAAAAAGGGTCACTCTCCACCAATGCCTTATTTTTTCTGAGGAAAATAATCACACCCTCCTTAATGGCCTTTTGAGACACATTCCTAAAATTAATGCAATTCTTTATCGAATGCCTCTAGATGTTATGGTCCTTGTAAAAATCCTTCCTTTTTCTCTCCTCTAATGAGGGAATGATGTGACCATCAAAAAACTTAAATTGCCCATCTTTCACTAGGCAGTCAAATATTTCATCCACCTTAGTCAAGCCAAATAAATATTATTTTGCTATCTACCCAGTCTTTGTTTGGCCTTATCTTTTCTCTGAGGCTTTGGCTTGGCCAAGCTGGGCACTTATAGCCTTTTCTAGGTACTAGCTCGGCTATGTTTACCTTTTCCTTATCTAAGTCTGAACTATCATAGTCTAAAGCCACAACATAAGTATCCTTGTAACATGTCCTTTTAGAGGATGCTTTTTTTTTGTTCAACCTCCTATAACAACTTTTCAAAACCAGTTGCCCTAGTACTTAACTCATAAAGATTTCTAAACTTATATCTCTCAAAGTGTTTTCTAATCTCAAAATGCAGCCCCTTCAAGGCAAAAACGACACAATCTATCCCAGGAAGTTTGTTGTGGCATAAAGTTTGGACTTTCCTGAACCTAAGGATATATTTTTCAATTGACTCTCCTATTAGCTGTTGTGTTTGGGTGAGATCGACCAGAGTGATTGAAGAAGGGGCCTTGTAAAACTAGATGTGAAACTTCTCCTTCATGACTTTTTAGCTTATAATAGACCCAGCTGGAACGTTAATGTGCCAAGTAAAGGTAGTCTTAGTGAGGCAATTTCCAAACAACTGTAATTTTCAAAAATCTTCAGCCATTGTCTCCCCATATGCCATAGAAAATAGGGCAATATGCTCCACCATCAAGTCATTATCCTCTCTTAAAAGTAAGGTAAGCTCTGGAATTTGTAATCCTTTGGGAAAAGATATAATTTATCTACTCATTAGGGGTATGACTTTAAATAAGTCGGCCTTGGTAAGGGCTTTATGTCAACGCCTATTTTTTCAAGAGCATATATTAGCTCACATCGATCAAGGAGCTTGGACGATAGCACTTTTCAGGGGAATTACATTTTCAGCAATATCGTAAGTGAAAACCAGACCTGGCCCCTGGGTTGCTGGGTTGTGTTATTGGTAAGATGATAGTTGAGTTTTCGGCAGGAATGCTTGCTAGAAACTACATTGAGAAGCAGGTATGCCTTCCTAGGTAAATGAAGAACCGCTAGACATTTGAGAATTTAGGAGAATCCCTTGTTCAACATGACTTAGGTGAGTAAGAATCTGCATTACCCTTCAGTTCTCTCTTAGTGAAAGGCCTTTTTGAGCTATAGGCCTCAGTATGGAATCTTTTATCTAACACTAAGACATGCCTTCCCTCAAGGAGGATAGTCAATCAATCAAAGCAGTTTTTCAATTGATCTAGCCCCATCTGAATATCTTTTTGAACAGTCTTGTTGTCTTTAACCAATGGCCAAATTACTGTGGCCATCTGATTAATCATGTTATTGAACATGGTGTGATTTTCAACCACGATCTTGCTAGTGATCTGAGAGTAATCAGCAACTGCGATGACAGATTGTCTAAGTATGAGAGCATGCCTTTGATAGTAGGCTAGATCATCCCTTGAGTTAAGTAATTGGCCTGTGGATTTTCGTTGGACTTATTATTTGTCATATTCACAGTGACTTTCTATATGGGTGATTTGTTCCCCCAATTGGTCCAACTCACCTTGCGGTAATTAGTACCTAGTCTTTATTAGCATACAATGGTTCTACTGGGCATGCCAAAAAGATGTTTACCCACATAATCTCAATAGTAAAATTCGATAATAATCATGTCCAATAGTCAGGTACTATCAATATCAAATCTCAAACACAAACAATAAAATTAACAATTGATCAAGGTCAATTGGATCTAATATATAGTTTTGAAAATTGTTGATCAAAATGGCTTAAGTATGTAGACAAATAATAGTCAACTGAGTGGTATTTAGGCAATGTATAAAGATCATAAAGAAGAAGAGAAGAATTCTAGAGAAAAATATTATGTATTTTTGTGTATAGGGTTTGAAACCCTTTCTCTATTTATTACAATAGCTTATATACAGGTATTATACAAAACTCCTAATATATATATATATATATATGAACTCTATCAACAAATTTCAGATAAACTCTAGATAGTTAGAAACAAACTCACAACCCAATCATCAAAGCCTATTATACTCTTAGTCTAACATTTAACTATCCAAAGATCATGATTGTCATTTGTAGGATATCCATAAAAATGAGGTTGGATGTAAATAATGCGATATTTTTATGTTGGATGTAAATAATGAGATAATAGAATTTCCACCTCCTCACTCCGGAGCAAATATGTGGTCGATGATCCCATTTGCTTGGCAGTTGGGGTATAGCTTTCGAGATCTGGCCCAATTATTTGGGAAACTTTTAGGTTGTCCTCTTTCCTTTCGAACTAGGAAATTCTTTAGCATGATAAAAAAAAAAAAAAAAGTTATGAGCTGTCAATTGTGTTTTCTTTTTACTGCATGCACGGCCATTGTATCTGGTACGTGAATTACGCTATGCAGCAAAATTATAAATCAATTATCAAACTAATTCGATGGCAGATCCAATTTTAACAACATTGAGACAAATCAAAGTGGGTCTTTTTCATTATGGTCCATTGATAGTATTCATTGATTAACATGCGGTAGACAAAGTTTTCGTTGTTTTTGGAAGTCTGGGGGAGAGGTAATTACTTAACACTACTGCCTTATAGTAGCAAGCATGCTGGCTATCTTAAAAAAATCATGCTGGCTAACTTGGTCCCTAAGGTGCATAGCTTTCTGTCACTCCAAATGAGCTTTTTTTAAAATTATTTATAAATATTAATTAATTCTTTAATTTTATCATTTTTCTTTTTCATAATAATTATTTTTTCAGAATACATTATAATTTATGAAATAAATTAATTGAAGATAATATAATTTTTTTATTTATATAATAATATTTATTAAATATAATATTTAATATATGTATAAAAATTTTAAATCACATCTATTAAGGACAGATAAAGTAAAAAAAAAAATCAAATGGTTTTTGTTTTGTTTTGTTTTTTTTTTTTTTTTTTTTTGAGAATAAGAGTCATAGTTAAATAAGGCAATGGTTGACAGAATTTCACCTTATCTATATATATCCATATTATAGAAGACCTATTTTGGCTCTCCAGGTCGATTTTTATGTAGTATTTTGAAATTTGAATTAAATTAATTGATCTAATTAACTAAATTATAAATTAAATTATGAATTAATTTGATTAATTTTGAATTGATTTTTAAAAATATTTTTTATTTTTAAATATTGTACATATATTTTAATTTTTAAAAATATTTTTTAAAATTTTTATTATTAAATTAAATAAACAAATTGATTGAATAGGTAAAATCAATCCATCCAAAAATTTTACCTACTGATGGAATTGATTTTAAACTCATTGCTTTTAAAAGGTCTTTGTCTTTACAACTTCTTATTATTGAAACGTTGATTTTTATTGGAATGTGGGTCCAGAAGCTGACTGAAAGCCCCATCAGCAAGTTGGAAAGACGTAACGTGAGGACTTTGCTAACCAGTTAGTGACGCAAGAGTGATGATAGGATGAGGCCATGCTGACTGGTTGATAGGAAAAGCATGGCGTAAGTAGTCCTGCTTTAATTTGACAGATGAGCAATTAATTGTCGACCAACTTTTGTTGCAATAACAAAAAACGATTTTCAAATCAAAATCCCAATATTCTCTTTTCTTTTTTTTTTTTTTCAAGACAAATCTTTTTTTTTAGTATTTTAAATTATTGTCAGTATATTTTATCTGTAATAAATTCATTTTCTCTTCATTTTATCAATTAAGAGTGAATTATTTTTCGTTATTTGTTAATTTTTATTTTATTTTATTTTATCTTTTTTAAAAATTTTTATTTTAAATTTGTTATTTTATTTTTTTAGTATGAATTTTTATCTTTTTTTAAGTTTTAGTGATTTAAAATTAATTATTTAGTAATATATTATGTTATATTATTAGATATTATCTCTCAAGTTTATTCTAACGTATTATATGAATTTTAATGCCAATGTATTTTAACATTATACCTAATGGAAATCTCCATCATTAATAAAGATACAAAGTTATCACAAAATATTCATGATCAAAATAGAATTATAATTTTGAAATTGAATTGATGTGTTATTATTTACAGTGTTCAAAATAGATTTTATATTAATACTCTAGATTATAAGATTTTTTTAGACAATATATGACTATTTATGAATGAAATATCTTTTATTATTCTAAAAAAATCAAGAAATAATTTTCATCATTATAATTACTTAATTTTTATTAATATTACAATTAAATTTAATTAATTATTTTTTATTAAATTCTAGCTAAAATTTTATCATTTTATTTATAATCAAACTTGAAAATATTCAAAAAAAATTATTTTAAAATATCAAATTTTAATAACTTTAGTAAAGTATTGATCAAAACTAATTTATTTAATTTGATTGCAATAATAATAAAAGTTAAATTGACTATAATAATGAAAATGATTTTTTAAATAAAATTTAAAGTATAAATAAGTGACCATTAATAAAAACTAGCCGCAAAATCTACACATTGGACATGATGATTATAATAATAAATTTTAAAATTAATTAATTATTATTTATAAAAACTTTATTATCGAGTAAAGAAAATAAGAAAATAAGTTTCTTGAAATTTGTAATTGTGTACAAAAAAGATTGTCTATTAATTCATACATTTAATTTTATACGGCACAATTTAAGAGAAAATTTATTAAAATAAAGTAATTTATAATAATCGATCAAATAAATAATATTAGATAATTTATAATTAAAAATAAAATTAATAGATAAGTATAAATTATATATACATAATTGTAATAAAAGAATGTCTATTGATTTATACTTTTAATATTGTGTAACATAGTTTTATGAGAACCTTTATTAAACTTAAACAAAGTAATTCTTGATAAGTTAATTACACTATTTCTAGTCTTTCTATACATAAAATTTTGAATAATTAATAAAATTCATTTAAATCTTAGTTTCCTATTTAAAATTTTTATTTTTTAAGTTTTTTTAATTTTTTATTTAAAAATTGTTTAAAATTTTTACTTTTTAGATTTTTTTAATTTTTTATTCAAAATTTTTTTTTTATGATCATAACTTCTTGTTTAAATTTTTTACTATTTAGGTTTTCTAATTTCCTATTTAAAAATTTTTTTATATGATAATTAATTTTTTAGTTTTTTATGTAAAATTTTTAAATATGGTAGTTTTATATAACATGATATAATATGATGATATATATATATATATATATATATATATATATATATATATATATATATATATATATATATATATATATATTTTATAATTATATAACAAATAATAAATAATATTTTAAATATATTTTTAATAAAAATATATATTGATTTTATAT